>CM021110.1:44679676-44764566 GCA_007115665.2 Sequoiadendron giganteum
TATTACCAACATGAACCAACACATGGGAATAAAAGGTGCTCAAAGGTAACACATCATTATGCTCATGCATATCACTCGTCATTGAAAGAGAAGAAGCATCACGAAGCTTCGTGAACAAGTGAAGTAAGTGTGTCTAAGAGAGAGGGGAAATAAATAAAAAAATCTATGAAGGATGAAAAGTCACGCAAATGATGAAACACCACATCCATAAAAGAGACATCTAAATCTATATGATAGAAAGATATGATAGCGTAAAGGATGGACGAATCAAATGCTACAAAGTATAAAAACACATCAAGCTTGGTAATAACATGAATACAATATAAGGGTCTTATGATCTATTAGAATCCATGGTAGAAAAGTATCAATAAATCACATATAATGGTAGGTGGATTAGAATCAATGAGATATCATACAATAAATTGCCAAACAGATTAAAGATAAATAGATGATGCAAAAAATAAAGGGTGTATTTAAACCCTAATTAAACATGATCTAAAATGATGCAAGGATTGACATAAAATTAAAAAAATCAATCAATAATATGATATAAAACAAGTGTTAAATGCAACCCTAAAGGACAACTATTACACCCCATTGTGCTATTACTTATTTACTTTTACCTAGTTGTGTGAAAATGCTTTAAATGTGTGTGTTTATGCTTTACATATTTCAGAAATACAATAAATGAATGTTTGATTCAAAATGAAGTTATTTAATGATTTTTTCTATGAAATATATGATGCAAAAGGTTATAATTGATTCAGCTAACTTCGTTTTCTATGTACTAAGTTGGATGCAGGGACAGATTCAATCCTATAGAAGGGAAGGGAACTATCACTCAAGAGAAGAGAATTGGTCTGGTAACCCTTAATGAGTCTAACTGAGCTTTCACACACACTCACTTTTAAGTATAGTCGAGTCAAGTCAATAGCCTGGGAAAAGGTAAGTTACCTTAGTCTTGTTTGTGTATAATTCAGGAGAGGTTATGGTTTTGTTTGTGAGTGTTCTTGATTTAGTCTGAGTGTTTGAGTTTTTTGTCAATTGAGGGTTCTTCTTAATGTGTTTACATTTGATCGATGAGATATATACATAAAATGTGTATATACGCATACATGTACATGTATATGATGAACTCATGCATATGAGTAAATACGTACATGAGTATACGTAGATAGATGTATCTATGTATGCTTATGGACAGGTTACCCATATGCATGGGGACATCGAATGGACAAGGATATATATATATACTTCGTATATATATGTCAATCAATGTTGTTGGAATTGTATGTGTAAAGGCGGTGTTAGATAAATATACAATATATATGTGTACATATATTATATATATTGATATATGCGTATATATCCACATAATGGAAACGTCCATACGACTATATTAATATATATATATATACATGTATACATGTATATATATTTATACATGCATGTTATTATTTTATGAAATAAATGAACATAAGTATATGCATTCAAATATCAAAAGATACATTCTATAATCCTATAAGTTGATATATTTGTATATATATATATATATATACATATATAATAACATCTAATATATATATACATATATATGTTTGTTACGAGAAAGATTGCTTGTTTTTACGAGTATTGCTTGAATTGTTTGAAAAAGGAAAAAGAGATGTCTTTATGTTTGTTTAACCCATATAAGGTGATTATATTAGCATATATTACATATGTAGGTATGAATTCTTATGTTTTCTACTATAGACTATGTTAATTCATGCTTAAATAGTTATAGTTTGATTTATAAGGAAATTTGTGAAAGTCTATTTTATGTTTTAGTTTGGTCACTATAGTGTATTGCTTAAGTAAGAGGAAATAGGTTATTTGTTACACCCCAATTGTGTAGTTACTATTTACTATTACTACATAGGGTAAATATTAATGTAATGAGAATTCTAGAGATGAATAAATTGTGCTTGTACCTTGTTATCAATGTGAATATTATCTCATTTGATGTTATCTCAATTGATGTTATTTCATGGAAAAAATACTACATATATGTAAATGGATGGTTATTGAATTATTATTCTAACTTTGGAGATGTTTTGTGTATATTGCATATGTTGTGAGCAATTGACTACCATGTGCATGTGTTATTGGATGCAATTATATGTTCTATTCCTCCAGGCGGAGGGGAAGTATCACTTAAGAGAAGGTCTTGGTTGGGTAACCGATAAAAATAAACTATATGAGCATACACACACCACATTAGAATGATTGAGTTGAATCAGTTTGTGGGAAGTTGGTAAGTCATCCTTAGTTGATATGTCTACATTGAAAGATTCTTGTTTACTACTGCATGCATTATTGGGTGATGTTTATCTGTTGAGATTTTTAGACCTTTCTTATACTATTACGATTATATTGACAAGTGGGATGTACATGGCATATGTGTAAATATATACACATACATGTCAATGGGATCTAACGACATATATATACACATGTATATATGTACCACACATTAATACTTATCAATATGATGGTAATTGTGAATGGATATATGTGAATCGAATGTGAACATATATATATAGTATATATACACGTATCCATGTGTATATGTGTATCGATACACATGTATATTGGTGGATGGACATGCTCATACAAATGTATCGATATAGATATACCTACATATACGTGTACATAGAGGCATATATATATATATATATATATATTCAATAAATTGTATTTATTATAAGAAAATACTATCTTGCCTGTACTCTTGTATATATAGCGAATGTATACTTACATTATTGGTTTATGATATATATATATATATATATATTAGCATTTATATATATACATATATATAAATACATGATGGTATTTAAATATATATATGTATATTATATATTATATATTATAATCATATTATAACTAATCAGAGGAAAAATGTCTGCAAGTATGTGCGCGGAAGTGTAGGTGGGAGCAGAAGCAAAGATTGGACATGCAGAGAACAACAATTCGCCCTCGGCAAGCAATACCAGGCAAACGGAAAAGGAGTCCAACAGCAAACAATGATGGGGTGATGTGGTGGAAGAAAACAAGGCATTAGAAACATGACTGGGACATCATCCCCAATGGGTCTTTAAAAATGGTAAATGGGAAGACAGATGCCACCCCTACTACTGGAAACAGGCGACAGGTCAAGAAGTTAGGCATGTCTTGGTTAGGACAAGGCATGACACCCCCGATCCGGATACACATGAAGCAATCGCTGCACCAGAAAAATTTGATGCCCTAGGTCTAAGGCAAAATCACAATAAAAACCTAAAGCAATCGAAGAGACAAAGGCGTAGGGATTATAGGAAAAACCAATTCACAAGGCGCAAAAATTCAAATAGCCAAGTGGGGAAGCCCGAGCCAAGGAGCCAAATAGAGATGAGTTGGGTGTCGAGGGCAACACCTAAACCTAAGACTAAAGTCGAAAGCCAAGTCTTGGAGATTGAAGTAGGAGACGAAATTGAATCAGATATGGCTATCTTAAAATATTTCACGTTTATATGTCGCTTCATCGCGGGCAAGCCAGATAGGGCCACTATCAATAAATGGATCAAGGAGAATTGGAACACGGAAGTCTTGATAAGATTTCTACCAAAAGGTTTCTTCGTGGTGGTTTTTTCAACCAAAGAAGATAAGGGCAGATGTAGTGAGGGCAATATGTGGTTCATGAGCGATTCACCACTCTACATGCAACCCTGGTGACACAACTTTGACCCAGTAAATTTGAGGCCGTATGAATCGTCGGTATGGATCAGGCTCTACAACCTCCCGTTGGAATACTGGGTCGGCGACAACCTAGAGAAAATTGGTCGATCACTGGGAACCCTAATGGAAATTGACACAGACATACTGGAAGGTGACCTCTATAAATATGTAACACCCCTCTGTTTTACTCTTATGTTAGATTAAGATGCTTTGTTATTTCATCATTGCTTATTGAACGATACAAACTATGTGTGTTATGAGATGTACTTTCCTTGATCTTATACTTGTCATGCGTTGATTAAAATAATGTTGGTTTATTATGACATGATTATTGCTTATGAATGTTATTAAGATGGAAGTGTCAATTTGATGATACTGTATTGGTGAAGGGGACATGATTTCATCACTCGCTTGTGAGCGCCCTATGATTCTGTGATTTCCTCTTCACGGTGTATCTTATAATGATTTTATATGCATGTGCTATTGATGTCTTGGATACAGGTTTGCAGGTACATGACATCGACTCCACCTGGCTTCATAGGTTTGAGTGTGTCAACCCAATGGTATGATGATTGGGAGATAGTAGCTAGGTTACCTGTGTCAGTTCTACACCCTAGCCATAGTGTGTCGTCAGTTGAGTCTGTTGTGTTTTTGGGTGCTTGTTTAAATATTATTTAATTCGAAAGGGCTCTTGTTTATGGAAATAAATGCTTAGAGTTATTGCTTTAAATATATAGTGTTGATATTTATTTGAATTAAAATTATACATTGTGATAGAAGTTTTTATTTAAGTTGATTAATTAAATTTGATTGATTTAATTAATTAAATTTAATCCTATGGGCTGAATTTATTTATTAAATAATTAAAATTAATTAATTAAATTTGGTTATTTAGAAAGTTGTATAATAGAATTTAATTGCATATTGGAATTTAATTTCAATTAGTGGTAATGAAATTAGTATATGGAATTAGATTAGTATTTGAGTTTAAATTAGTATTTGGAATTATTAAAATAAATGGAAATTAATTCATTTTGGAATTTAAAATTTGAATTAGAAGTTACTAAATTTATGTAGAAATTAAATTAGTATTTGAAATTAAATTGAAATTAGAAATCATTTTCAACATGCAAAATGGCTTGGAGAAAATAACTGATTGTTGAGAAGATACTTTGAATGTGACATGTGTGTGAGACGAATGCATGATTTACTCTTGGTTGAGATATTATTTTGAGGGAGGAATTTAATTGAAAAAATGAGAGAAGTTCTACACACAGGAATTTTTGGAGAAACAAGATATTTTTTTTTGAAAGAGGTTTTTGGTTGAAAATTTTGAGAAAACTCAAAGGGGTTTTCAAAGAATTTTTGGGGGTTTCTATATTTTTACATTCTCTTGGAAGTGGTGATTTTGGAGAAGCTTTGGAAACAGATCTGTGAAGGGGAGGTTCTGCTTCAATCTTCATCTTCTTCAAGCTTCAAGAAAACAGGTTTTCTCAATTTATGTTATTTATTTTATTGTTTGTGAAAGATTGTCTACACAAAAGTTAGTTTTGTAGAAGCTTTGCTTAAATTGTTAATTGAAAATTGAAAGATTGTCTGTGCAAGAAGTTTTATGTGTTTTGTTTGTAGAAGATTTAAATCATTTCAAATTTTTGTAAGGCTTCTTTATTGTTGAAAAGTTGTGAAATAACTCAGAAGAAATCAATCTATGGTTTAAGAATTTAGTTTTGTTTTTTGAAAGCCTCTGTGTAAATTTAAAGAAAAGAGATTTTTCGTAATCTTCAAAGATTTGTGTTTAAATCTGCCTGTAGTAATTTTGATAAACTTTATCATGAAGAACCCTATAATACTTGATTGAAATTGAAATTCTTTTTATAAATTTGAGGAAATTGAAACTGTGGAATTGAAATTTCTGGCAATTTGTAACTCTCTTTCCGTATAAAACTTTTTTGTGAAAACCAAACTAATTTTGGAAAGCTTATTCTGAAGAAGGAAATTTATTTATTTTTGTTAGTTCTCAATCAATTTAATTAGCTGGAAAATTATAAATTTTTGTGTTTTTGATAAATACATATTCTGTAGAAAATTTAGGTAAAATATTTCCATAGTAAAATGGTATGGTTGCATCATCTATAACTCTATTTATACAAACTGGGTTGGCACAAAATTTAGAGGATTTCTGCGTCTTGATGTTTTCTTATCCCTCTTTAAAAATCGCAGATACCCAGATCGTATTTTCTGATTTATGTTTGAAATACGGGGCTACTGTCAAGTTGTTTTCCCCATGGCTACCTCTGTTAATAATATATATATATATATATATATATTTGTGTGTGTTAATATTTCTTTATTTTATTTATATTTATATAAATATTGTTTGCATATTTAGAAAGAGGATTTTATTTGGTGAATTAGTTTAAATAATGTATTAAAATGTATGTTATCATTGTAAATTTTAGTTTGGTTGGGAACATGCAATCGACACAATTAAGTGTGCACTTAAGCAATCATTTATATTTCTAATTTGATGTAAATAGAGAAACTGGAAGTAAACAAGAAGATTCTATTTAATTTGAATATATATTTTTTAAATATGAGTAATTCTAATGCGTGATAAAAGGGGTTTAAATTTTTATATATTATTATAAAACATTTAAATTTATGTTTTTGATTAAATATTCTTGATTGGGTGCATGCAAAGGAAGAATAATTTATTTGCATGCCTTGGTCTATTAGGGAAATGGATATTTATTAATTTAATATTGAGGAAATTGTTATTTTAATCAAAATAGTTAGGGAATTGGATTATTAGATAAAGTATAATTTTCTTCTTGAGAGTAAGAGAGACTTCTTAAAATAAATTAGTTGATTTTCATATTGTCATTTTAATAGAGTGAATCATGCACTTAATGTATGACTAGAATAAGTTAATTGCATGATTTATTCTATTATGGAGAAATAGATATTGTATTAAATGAAATTGTGGAGATAGGTATATTATTTAAATAATGTAGTTTGTTTGAGGAAATAAATGTTTTTATTATTTTAAATTGAAGAATTGGATTAATAAATGAAATGAAGTTCTTATAGTTGATTAAGTTAAATTGAAATATTTGATGAGCCTATTAGTTAATTAGTTGAATATTCTCCTTCGTCTTTATAAGGGATCTTATTAAATTAAAGGAAATTGAGTAACCTATCTTATTAATCTTTATTATCACTGAATATGAAAGGATTTTAATAAATCCAAATCTTAGATTTAATTATCGAGTTGATTGCTTATGTGACTTTTCTAGTTGCAATTAGAGGAAACAAATATTTAATTAAGTGTATTTCGAGAATAGGTATTTAAAAATATTTATACAATGTGGTATTAGGAACAAAGATTTTATTATTTTAAATTGAGGAAATAAGGGAAATAGTTAGTATGATGTTTATATTTGTTTGAAAGTATCTTTGTAATTAATTAGTTAATTTGGGGACAATTGAGTGGTGTGAATTGTTATAAGTTATTTCGTTGACTGTATGCAAGATTGTGATAAATTAGAATGTTGTAGACATTAAACTATTATGTCTTTATGATGTGTTTGAGTAAGCTTCTGTGGTATATAGGGGTAATTGAAAAGAGGTGTTAGATGAGTTTTTATAAGTCTCCTTTGTGAGGAATGTTAATTTGTGAGTTATCATTTCATGGTTTTGTCTTGTGAAGTTCTCTATGGTAGTAAGTTTGTTGTTTTCAGTAAGGTACCCGGTTTCTAAGAACGGAAATGGTTGGTTCTTCTTTGAATGAAATTGTTGGATTATTTGTACCTCCTTAGTTTGGAGTGGTGATGTATCTCATGATAACCGTAGGAGGGTGAAGCTCAATGGGGGCCGAGATCTGAAAAGATCTGACGGATAACTCAGATACCTTGAGTGACTTTTCTCCTAGGTTAGTTGTATGTGTAGGTTACTGGTGAGTCATACTGTTAAACTCTGATTTCAATGTAATCTTGAGTTAGTGTTGTACTTGTGGTAGTTTTGTTTAGAGTTGAGTTAGCCTGTGACTAGAGGTTGTAGGAATTGTCCTTGTATCCTTGTTATTGTCTCCTAGCACGGGGGGTGGGCCTTCGGGTACCACTTGGTTGGGAGGAATGTGCGACCTACACCATTGGGTCCCCTTTTGATTTGCAGGTGCGTTGCGAGGTTTTCCAAATGGGAGCTTGCAGTGGTTCATTCTTTAGATTAGGCTTTCTAGTTACTTCTATCTAGCTCTTGTAATTATTATTCCCCTCATTTGTTTCTGAGGTGGGATCTTATAATTGTAATAGTTAAGTTTGATCTACCTCATTCCGGGAATGAGTATTGTAATCTTCTTTTAGGATAATGTAATCTGAAACTTATTTTATGTTATCCTAGTGTTAGAATCTTTAATGTTTTATAAGTATGTGAAATTAAATGGATGGTTAATATTTTAATAAATGTTTTTTGTTCAAGTAGTATGTATGTTTGGTTATCGATGTAATCTTGTCACGTTACCTTAGAGGTTGTTGTGAAGTGTTGTGCATCTCCTATGATAATAATGCATTTTTAAGAAAAAAAAATTGTACGCTTCCGCGTTGAGTTGCAACTTCCTTTAGGGTCCCGTGGCGGGGCACTACACAAGTTCCTGGATGGTTGGGGTTGACCAAGATCATTGTTGACCGTATTTCAATTGGATTTCTCTTTCTTAGGGTAGAATGGTTATATCTGAGATCTCCGTTTAGAATGATCCTTGAATTTTATTCTGTAATTATTTTTTGTGACTTTTGTACTTCTGCATGGAGCTATAACCGGAGGTGTTCTTTCCTGCCGGTATGCTCCCTGAACTAGGACTTTGTATGAAGATTATTCTAAAATTAATAAAAGATTTCAATGGTTCAACCACTTTTATTTAAAAAATTAAAAAAAATATATATATATATACGTAAATAAATATGAATATATATACATATACATATATGTATATAAATATATAAAATATATTTTATTGTTAAGCATTGATGTCCATAGCTTGTTAAGGAAGCCCACGGCTGTTTGTGGCAGTTGAACATGCAAATCAATGTATGTTAAGGGAATTAAATAGAATCAAGCCTTATAAACCTCATGTAGAGGCTAAAAGTCTCCATCAAAGGCTATATTCATGCCTTTTAAATCTGATCTTAATGCATTTTATGAGGACATAATAGAGGGCATAAGTTTAACTGCTTGGATGTGTCATTAAGTTGGCAATTTTTGTATTATTAGAAGGTTTGTTATAGACAAGGCGTCACATGTTTTAGAGTGAATGATCATTCTTAATTTTATTTAAGATCTTCTACGTTGGAAAGGGAGAACAATAGTTGCATATATTGAAGGGAAGTGTTTTTGTTGATAGAGGATAATATATACGAACGATGTAGGTAGTTCTTGAGGAATTCTTGTCTTGAAGAATACAGATTATTGTTAGCTGTGGTTTATATTGAGGAAAATATACAAGGAAGAGCAGATTTTTAGACTGTGGGCAAGCCGTGGTTTCTTGGAGAATTTGGATTGGATTATTGTAGCTATGTATTGAACATCTGGAAGTGCAAAAGTATAGTATTATTATAGGCATGAATATAAAATCTATTTTGATTCTTTTATTTTTGGTAATATGTAGTTGAAGTTTTAGATTTGAGAAGTTAATATGAGTATATATTGAATATTTTTGAAGGATTAGAAATAAAATAGTTTGATTTTTAGAGACTTGTGCATGAAATTATTTAAATTTTCTATTTAGTACTGTATAAGACAACAAAAAAGAGTTTTATTACCCTGTTGTGGTAAGTTGAATAAAACATTTTATTTACTCAAGAAAATAAATAAGCAGATCGATTATATATATATATATATATATATATATATATATGTGTGTGTGTGTGTACATATACATATATATATATATATATATATATATACATACATATATATATATATATATATATATATATACTATATATATGTATATATATATATATATGCAAAGAATATTTTGTAATATATTTATAAATTTGTATGATAATATTGAAGCTTACACTGATATTTTGACTGAAAGAAATTAGATTAATATTCAAAGTTATTAAAAAGATTTAAACATCGTAATTATGAGTTTATTATTACAAAATAATTTGGCAATATATTGTACATATATCAACATTATAAAATGTGTTCTTGTTGGAAGAATGAAGGTGGAAAAAATAGAAAAAATAGAATTATTTATGAAGAAGCTATTTTGATATTAGTGAATAAAACTTTTATTTTACTTGTGTTGCGAGTTGATAAGAACTCATGAGATAGACAAGGTGCCTTAAGTCAGTGTCATCATCCAAAAATACTATAACTTGTAAAATAATTTTAAAAGTATTGTGTATGAAAATAGGATAGTATTTCACTTTTGGAAATAAATGCAAAACTTATGAATAAGTGTTAGTAGCCAAGGTTCGAGATATTGCGAGTACAGTATACAAATGTTCATTGTTAGGAATATGTTTTTCATGACCTTAGTTGTTTATTGACCATAGATAGTTATACATTTTTAAAATCTTAAATCCTTATGAAAAGTTATAGAAACAGTCAAACAAGTCAACCATGTGTTAAACCTTAGGCGAAAGATCATTTCCAAGTTGAGTTAAAGGTGTGTGAACTCACTACTACATTTCCTATGGAAGTGTATTTTATTTTAAATAATTTGGCCAAAGTAATGTAAAAGTTTCTACTTGCATTAGTTGATTTACAGTGTTCTAGATTACATAATCCAATCAGATTGGTCATACTTAGTTTGAAGTTTTCTAAAGTTGTATGATCAATTGGTTATGTAGGACACAACAATAGAACTTAGATGACATGTATTTGTTGGTTTTCTTTGTCTATACTCTTCATGAAGGGTAGGGCCACTTCCAGATGGAAGGTGTCTAGGGGAGTGTCGGTCAGTGGTTGGAGGTAAAGCACTCAAATGATGCTCTCCCTCTTGCAGACGACTACATCGAGACTTATGAGATAGATGCATATTTCCAAATATGGAAGACTTTATAACACTTACTGTGTATTGTAAACTTGTTTACTTTAAATGAAATTCATCTATGTATTGTAAAAGAGATGATTATCTTATTTTCCAAATTGTAATTATTGCATTACAAACTCAAAGTTGTAGTATTCATTTTATTATGGATCATGTTAAGTGAATGTTATATGAAAGCTAAAATTTCTTACTCATATTTTTAGCATGTGGTAATTACTTTTTAATTAATTCATTAAGTAATTCTTGTTTAGAAAGTTGAGTATGTTACACTTGTTACTTGCCACAACAATGAATCACTTGTCTCCTCTCTCGAGGAGTGTTTGTTTGATTCCTTGATGGATATTTCAATTTTGTCCTTGATCTTCATAAGATCATTGACACTTGCCTCACAAGTTGTTTAGGAAGACGTTGTACTTGTAGATAATTCCTTAGCTCTTCTTGTAGGTGAAACACCTAGTATTCCCTGCCGATTCTTCCTCTACAAGATCATCCTCCCTCCCCATATGATAGGGATTGGGAGACTGTTGTCTTGTTTGATAAAAATATATAGAGAAATACAGGTTCATGTCATTAGGAAATGGGTGTTTGCATGCGTGTTTATGCTATTTAATCTCTCTTGGAGGACCCATGATATCCTTGTAGGTACATGGATATAGGGTAGATGAAAATATTTCCAATTCTTCTATCGTATCTAAATTCTTCTATTTTTCATATATTTCTTTTTAATTTTAGGGATGATGCAAAGGGTTGAGGAATTTAGGCCTCTTCCAGGTTGACCCAAAAAAACATATAAAATTATTTTTATGTGTACTTCCTCCTTTGTACTCAAAGTTCCACAAGGCCTAGGGAATGATGACATTACATCTAAGTTCTCTCATGATGCATAATTATGATTAGTTTAATATTGACACCAACCCTAGGCCTATGGATCCCTGTGTGTGTGTGTGTTTCAAGTGATGTCTATTTTTATGTGACATCCCTATATTGTGTGATGTCATACAATGACCACAATGTTTTGTGTTTCATGCTTACAAAATCCTTGTAGCTCTCTCTCTCTCTCTCTCTCTCTCTCTCTCTCTCGCTCTCTCTCTCTTTCTCTCTCCTTTTCTACCTTAAAATAAATTGTACTTTTTGCATCATGCAATTATTTTGAGGGATCTCATAGCACACACTTCATTATTGTGATCTCCAATATATTACTTATATTTGCACTCTTCGTAGTGTTGGTAGCATATGAACCACCTAGCATAAGACAATTTTCTAGCTTGTGGGTCCTCATATGTCCTACCTCTTTTCATGGTCATCCTATAATACAACTTGTAATGTCCATAGTTGATAAAAAGAATTACATGGACTCTAGAATAACGTAACTTGCTAGCCATACTCAGTATTCCTTCTAACAATACATTGCTAGAAAAAATATCTTTTATACATCTCCTTAATGATCCTTTTATCTTCTTTCTTTTCTTGAGTGTTTTTCTTTGTATGTTTATTGTGTATGATTAATTGTATTGCGTTTTATTTTTTACATGGTATTTTCTAGTTAGTATATATTTTAGACATGTTTATTTTTCATAATATTGCATGACGTGTTTTTTGCAATATATATATATATATATATATATATATATATTTTCAGATATTTATTAGATGACATATGTGTTTTGTGCAAGATATCTTAAATATAAAATGTTAGCACTCTAGTTTTGTATTTCTCACATTTTTTGATGATGCAATCTTTCTAAATCTAGATTTCCCTAGATAAGAGCATATTGAATGGACATCCACACGATGTGATTGCATCTCATGAAAATTCATGAATCTTGTGACCGTTTGAGTGTTGCTTTCCCTTGGTCTAGTTGACAGTCGAGAAAGTAAGGTCTCTCCATGCGAATCCAAATTGCTTCTCAACTTCAAACTTATCTTTTGGGCTTCTAGATTTGATTATAATTTATTCTCATTTTATTATTTTGGCAACTCTTCTTGAAGCTCTAACTTGTGAAGAAGAAAAATAGAAAGCTATATAGCTATACCAATCATTTGCATGTGATTTCTACACATTTTCTAGATTTTTTTGTGAGATTGTTGTAAATAGTTGAAGTAAAGTAGCATCGATCCTCTTGTTTTTAAAAAAAAATATTTTAGATGATTTTTTTCTTGTGATATTGTTCCCCCTCTCTCTTATTATTATTCACATTTTGTCACAACCATTAATCTTAAGTGCTAGCATAGTATATTTAGGATTAATTCTATTTCAGTTATTGTCATTTTGTAATTCAAGAATTTTACTTTTTATTTCAAATATATCAAAAATGAAGGATTTTTGTGGAGGTAGAAATACCAAGAGGGGGGTTTGACTTAGGCATGCCCCTTAATGACCACAAAATAATTTTAATTTATTTTTTCATTGTATTTTTTGTTGGAGGAAGAAGAACTTCATTTAGTGATCTCTTCTCCAACTTTTTATTTCACATCTTATATTTATTTCATTTTCATATTTACATAGATTTTGTCAAGGTAATTTTCATATTTTCCTCTTTCACAATGCTTTAAGAATTATCTTTTATATTTTGTGCATACAAGTGAATTTTCTATATTTGAAAGTTCTTTTAGTTTTGTGTTCGGACTGGATGACAAGACAATGTAAATACTTCTATGTGATGCATTGATGTTCTAAGCAGAGGATTCCAATTTTTTATACCAAGTTCCTGAGTGTCTACACTTCATTTTTATAGTCAATAAATTTGATCTATCTTCTTGTTTTAAGATATTTTCACTAGTCCTATTCTCTTTAGCCATTCTAGGTTGATAATGTAGTAGTATTAATTTTGTTCATAGTCAAACATTTTAAAATATTCAATCAGCAAAATTTGATAAATAAACTTAGTAGAGTTGTATCCAGTTAACTCTAGTGCAAAGTGTGAGGTTAACTCTCAAAGGAGATTCATTTTGTAGTAGTTAACTCTTTTATCCTTTACAATACTTGTGAAACCTTGATTCTCTTACAACTAGCTTATATAGTGGACTACATCCACAAGATCCAAAGGGGCACTTTATATCTCATGTTACCTTATAGGATAGATTATATGATATCATGCCACTACCTCCTAGATGAATTACATAAAATATTCTAGGGAAAAAACATAGATTTTAGCAAATACCCAAGAGGAAATTGGGTTTGAATATAATATCAATCCCCTAGAAAGGGAGGTCACAAATTTACCTTTGTTAGTGTGATGCTCTAAGAATTTGAGAGAGATTCCATATGCCTCAATTTAACTACATGGAATTCATGATCTCACTTGTACT
This sequence comes from Sequoiadendron giganteum, assembly GCA_007115665.2. NCBI lineage: Eukaryota > Viridiplantae > Streptophyta > Pinopsida > Cupressales > Cupressaceae > Sequoiadendron > Sequoiadendron giganteum. The sequence goes on from CM021110.1 coordinate 44,693,799, forward strand.
AATGTTTACTAAATAATATTTTTTAAACCATAGGTTTCCCTTTGACTTAAATTGGGTCAATTTTGATAGTAAAACTCAATGGAAATCTCATGAGACTTTGACACTTGTATGTATGGATGGACATGCATGTGTGTAGGTGAATTACAAGATAATTTTTGGTGGGGAACAAAATGACTAGATCAAAGTTGTTTGATTGAAAAATATTTGATGAAGAGAAATACAAAAAGTAGAAATTAGAGAAAATTGACTTTAGAAGAATTGTTTGCATACAATGACAAATAACAAGTTAAAATTAATGATGAACAAGTTGAAGAACATGTCAGGGAACAAATTCAAGAATAAATTGTTAGAGGTGCATAAAAGAATGTGAATGAAAATGAAAAGGAAACCACTAATATGTTTTTATTTCACAATATGTAATTTAATGGATATGGATGAGGATACTCTTTTTAACAAGATTTCACCTAAAGTCATGTTTCTTAAAAGTACAATTTAGGATGATTTTATTGAAGAAAAATATTTCATTTGAAAAGCACAATTATGTGAAGTTATTTAATTAAAAATAAATGATCCTTGTTTTGGAGTTGTAAAAAAATTGATAATGGAAAAAACAAGAAAATTCAAAATAAATAGTAATTAAAAAATTACAAGATGTCAAGTATAATCTAATCAAACCAAGATATAAACAAATGATTTACGTGTTGCACACATTACATAGATGACTATAATTTTAATCAAAAAGTTATCACATTGGAGACACGTGAAAGCAATTACAAAATTATCACATGCATTTAGGAGAATGATTTATAAATATATTGTGAAGAGGAACAATCTAGATGAAATCATAAAATAATAATTGGATAAATATTTGTAGGGTTCCTCAAAAAAATAGAATTCCAAAATATGTGAAGAGATAATTAATTGAATATTGGACTGTGACTCCAATATGAGGGATATTATAGAAGTAAAGGGAAAAGATGGTAGCAAATTTCCTCATCCAAAATATTTTTTAGATACAAAGAATAATTTTTTTAAGCATTTAAATAAAAAAATATTACAAGTAAATATTTCTCAAAGAATATTCGAGAAGCTATGACCATGTTTTGTACATATAAATAAAGTACTTTAAACTTATTTCTATCAAAATCATGTTGAATTTAATATATACCTTTAAACATATAAAAAAGTTATGAAAATAGTTATATCTAATAGTACAACTCATTTTTTGAATTTCATTATTTGTGAAATATTAGAAGGCTCAAATAGATTTAATGTGGAGTGTATTAAAAATACATGTATAAATTGTGAAGATTTGAAGAAACTTCCACTAACTAAAGATATTGATCATTCAATAGAAGTTATATTGAAGAGATTTGAGTATAAAAATACACAACCAAGTTAGGATTTGAATCCAAAAAAATATCTTCTTGAAAAAAGTCAATTGTCTTAAAAAATGAGTTTATGGGCAAATTTTGTAGTATCATATATTCACATATCTAACATTGTCATAGTGTGAGGTGGTAGGCTAAAAAAATTTGAGTCAAATTAATAATTTCCACAAAGTTGTATTCTCTCTATTATGGATTTTGATAAAAGACTATATTTAGTCCTCAATTGAGATTCAAAGTCAATATTATCATTCAAATCAAGTTGTACATGTTTGCTATAAACATGCTAAAATTTATTTGGATGGTGTAGAAAGTAGCACATATAAACAAACTATTATGAAATAGATTCATTTTTATAGTATTGATGATGCTAGTCATGATAGAAGTTGTAGGGAGTATGATGTGGAGATCTTGGTCACTATACTTGAACATAGAGTGGGTGGTATTGCTTCTTGTGTTTATGAGTACACGGTCCCACATTCAAGTGATGGATATAACATTAATTAATAAATTTATATAAATAACAATATTATTAAGAACATTGTTTATATTGACATACTAATTTATGTTTGATATAATGTAGAAAGATCTATTTTTTAGCAATGAACTATTATTTTCATGGTTATTTATGATTGGTAATGTGAATATGGTAATTTTTTAGAATTATAGTTTTTAAAAAATATTTTTCACTTGCTATTGTCTTGTAATTGGAAATATTGTATTTTATGAAATAAAACTCAAACACAACATATGGCTCTCAAAGTGACGCATAGTCTCTCTATAAAAAATATTGTATTTTATGAAAAAAACTCAAACACGGAATATGGCTCTCAAATTTGGCCTCTTGAGCTTTTTCTTTAATGGCTTCCTATGCAAGTCAATCATAGTCAAAATATGGGCATTCCATCCTCTTAAATCACACCCACAACCAATTTGAAGGAAATGAATTTTTGGTTTAAAGGGAAGCTTATGGGTATTGTTGCATTACCAACACACTATATATCCAAAAACTAGTGACAACTATTGAGTAAGGAAATTTATTGTGGAATTTTTTTTTTAAACTTTTCATGGACTAGATAGAAGTTGAACCTAGGATATTTATTTTTTATTAGGGTGCTCTACCACTAAGCTACTAACCTTCTTAGTGTCCAAATTTTTAGTTCAAGTGTGGCTCATTTTCCAACATTCCCTTTGAATTACACTATAGGTGCTCATGAATCCTAGCTTGGCTTGGTTATGTTGACTTGGACTCTAATACCATGTTAAAATTTTCATAGGCCAGTGAGGAGTCAAACCTAGAAGCTCTCATTTGTTGTTGGGGTGTTCTACCATTGAACTACCAACCCTCTTAGTGTCTTGTATAGATCTTCAATTTAGATATGACTCATTTTCCAACAGTTTTGAACGTTTTACAAAATTATTTTTGATGAGTAAACAATTTTTGATCTTGTGGTAGCATGCACTATATTTATCATATGTTGTAATTTTTTATTTTTATTTAGGTTTGCTAATTCTTTTATGCTATACGAAACAAGATATATGTAAAGCTTATTAAATGTTATAACGTTTCATTCTTTTACAACACAAAAAAATAAATTATAAGCTTATCATATGTTATAAAATTTCATATTTTTACAACTCAAAATTGTATGTATGATTTTCTTACAAAATGATTTATTTTCTAGATTTTGATAAGTGAAAGTGAATTGTAACATTTGATTTAAACTTTAAGTGAATTATGTGGATGAAAAATGTAATTATCAATGACTAAAATGCGTCCTTCATACAATAACATAGGGTTGAGACATTTCTTCTATGTTGCACTATCGTACAAATTAATATTGGGGTCTAGGGTTGAGATATTTCTTCTATGTTGCACTATCGTACAAATTAATATTGGGGTCTAGGGTTGAGATATTTCTTCTATGTTGCACTATCATACCAATTAATATTGGGGTCTATCAAAGATGGGAATTAGTCTCCATAATTAAGGATTATGTGCTAAGTTAGATGTGTGTTATGATCTCCAATCAATTTTGCAACTTAGGGATAACTATGACAGTTGGCTTATCTGACATGGTTAAGTAGTGTGAAACTTGGCTGCCAAGATCCATGTTTTCCATCCATCCTTTAGAAATGTACAATTTATAAAATATTTACTTAATGTCTTGCACTCTTCTTTCTACAATCTAATTTACATAATAGACGTAAGCAGTTTTAGCAGTACTTGTATCCATTTTCAAAACACATATCCATTTATAAAGGTTTCCCATTTGTGAAATTGGCTTTTAGGGATGTTACAGATAGCTTTGATCTTATGTAGTTGTGGGTTTTATGTCTTTGATCTTCAGTGCAATGAATTTATCTCCTTTAACATTTCCAAAATGCTTTATTGCTCTTTCATGTTCATCCATTTCTTCCCACAAGTTTCTTTCGTATGCATCTAGAATTGCCACAGTAATAGCAGGTTACATCTTTGAATAACTTCTAGACTTGCGGGTGATTTTGAAGGTTTTTAGCATTTGTAATTTGTAGATCGTAGTTATTTTTGGATTAGAAGAGTAGTTTTCTATTATTGTGATGATAGATCACGGAATGTGATCTGAAATATTAATTAAAAATTCTTACCCAATCTAATCTAAAATCAACAAAAATCAGATATCATCACTTATAAGAAACCTGAATCTACTTCTTCATCATTGATATTTGATGGAGCAGTATTCCTAATTACCCCTGTTTGAAAGACATTTTTCTAAAAGCATATCAATAGTTTTAAGCCCATTAACTATCTGCATGTGATCAACGATATCATCATTTAGTCTCAATTCCTAACATCCATGAGTTCATACAAAGAAACGATTTCCCTCGATGTTTCTTTTCCAGCTTTTGCAACTTGAACATTCTTAATAATGTTGTGTGAGACTGATAGATTAATTAGTGCTATTACTATTGTATTTTTTGTCTTATACTAATGCTCTGTCAAAATGAGATTATTTTCTTCTGCTCGGTCCCATATATCATTATGCATGGACATGTTTTTCATTTGATTATTCCAAGCTTCATAATTCTTCACATAAACGAGGTTTTTGATATCATACCAAAGACCTTTTTGGAATATAGAGATAGAGCTTTGGGTATAATATAGTTTTAAAGAAAAAGACATTTAAAAAAAATGTAAATGGAACAGACAAAGCAGTTGAATGCTTCTATACAAGTAATTAATTTTTTAACAATGTATTAGATTTTTTTTAGATAACATAAATTATGTTCAATATATATAATCAACTCTCAATTTATTATATTTTAAAGGTATTTCAACTTTCTATAAGGTTTATAAATTAGTGAATAGTTTTAGGAATAAGTTTTCTTTTGTTTCTTCAAATCATTATAACCATATAAAATTAATGTCAAAAATCAATCAGTGTTAGATATATTAAATATTATTTATTATTTTTATCAATAATTTAATATGGTATCTTTGAATATTCAATTTAGGAGAGTGGATGTAGAAAGAAGAGGGTGTAATTAGAGTTGATGTTTTGATGTTGATTTTTTTTTTATAATCATGTTTTAACACATAAATCTCGACACCTAAAGAAGACATATTTGGTCAATCTTGACACCAAGTCTTGTCATATATCTAGTATCATTAGATATCAAATAGACTAGAAATCTAATCTCAATAGATTGGACATCATACCTTAATGGACTAGATATTTGGTCAGTAATAAAAAAGTCACTTCGGTGAATATGGCTAACAACTGTATATTGGTAATTAAAAAATATTAATTGATTTTGTAGAGGAATTTTTCTACTTTCATCCCTCTCTCTATATACATTTAACTTCAAACCTAATTTATATTTTTTTCCAAACATAATTTCTTACAAAATTGAAAAGGTATTGTACTTTAATAGCTTTTGATTGCCAAATCTTTAAAAAAAATAATTATATGAACTCAAGTTAAACATCATGCTCTACATACTAAAAAAAAAAACAATGTTACAATTATTTTAGGCCAAGTTAAGGTGGTTGTATACAATGAGTTTTAGTTTTCTATAATCATATTAAACAATTAGTAAAATATATATATTTGATAAAAAATATAAGAAAATCTATCCCAACCCTCAATATTAAATGTATTTGTACCAAAAAAGTTTTAAAAACACTTAGATTTACTACTCCTTAAGTTGTCTATCCATACACATGTTTGTGCTTCCATCAAAGTAGAAAAAATTAACTTTTCTTCATCCTTTACTTAACCAAATTTTATCATCCAAGTATTAGAATAATACATATTTGAAAACTATAAACACTATTCTACATTTCATATTTTTACACCATGTTCATTTTATATATTAAAGTTCTTCAAATCATTGATCCAAATACAAAGTTAGCTTTAATTTTTGAGTGAAAAATTATCTCCTTTGCCTCTTTTAAGGACAAAAAATTGATGTTAGGAAAGTTGTGGGATTGAGGGTGCATTCTCTCTCTATTAAGCCTTGGTCAACTTCCTTTAACCTTCTTATTGAGCTAATAAATGTGCATCAGTGTGGGTTAGAATTTTGAACCCCCCTTTGCAATTTTGGGAGGTTTCATACTATGAGGCCATATGCAACTCTATTGGTCACTTCTTGAAAGTTCATGATTCAAATTCATACATGGGGTAGTCTACTTTTCCTCGCATTCTGGTGGATATTAAAATCCCCAAGCCTCTTCACAGAGATGTGGATTTGATGGTTGGGGAAAGGCCTTGAACTCAACCTCTTGATTATGAGGGTCTCCCCTTTAAATGTCGTTGATGCTTCTCTATTGGTCACCTAGATATGGATTGTCCTTTATCGTTTTGCAAGGGCTTTACTACATGGTGGAAGGATTCTAACAAAGATCACTTAACTATTCATTCTCTTGTTTCTCAATCGAATGACTCCCCTGAGGAAGAGGATGGGTCTTTTTCTTCTGATGCAACTTTGACATGTCCCTTAGACCTTATTAAGGAACCTTCTACCTTGAACTTACTACTTGATCTGCCCTTGACTTTGGACTAGCTCTAGATACTCATGTGTTGGATGGACACCCTTCACCTCAACGTTTTATGGTTTTCTCCTCACATGTTGATGGACTTTCTATAGGGGAATCCCCTGGATCCCCTCGTTTTGAGAATCTGTATGCTTATGTATCTTGGACTATTATAAAAATGAGGAAGAAAGGTCTTCCTACATCACTTCCCCAAACTCATGTTTGAGTGTTGGGTGATAGGCCAACCCATTTAAGGCTTGGTATTATCTAAGTGGGACCTTGAGGGTCTCAACTCTTTCATTCGCTTGTTGTTGTTGTTAGCAACTTGGCTACTATTGTTCCTCTCTTTTGATTGTGTTGTTTCTTTGTTCTATATGACCAACTTGAGCTTGTTTTTCCTTGCCTTATGACCACTTTGTAAAAGGTCGAGACCCTAGTTTCTTACTTTATTGTTTTTATGGTCTTTTTGTACAAGGGTTTGGGTGCTTTCAAATCCCTTACCTTAATAAAAAAACCTACCTCATTATCTTTCAATCACCCACAATGTTGATTTTCGATTCATCAACCTCATTGGATCTTTATTAATATTTCTCTATTTTGTAGTTCTGAGTCATAAACACCTATATTCAAAAATCAACTTAAATTATTTTTTGTGGTTTGACATCAATAATCCTTGAACATAATACATGAGATACCATTATATATACATATTAAACTTTTGATATATATTTACATACCATGTATTTATTAGGCAACATTTCAACATAATTGTATCAAAACCAATGGACCCATTTAATACCAATATCATAATGATGTTTGAAATAATGATTTACTAATTGGAAGTCTCACTCTCATTTAATCTCCTGAACTTTATTATAATTATAGCATTTTCAAGCATGATTCCCAAAAACAAAAGTTAGTATTACCAAAAACCTTTTTTAGTATTGCCAAAATTTTCCATGCAAGGGATAGTATGAAATTATCATAAGTTTCATCCTCAATAGCATCGTCTATAGTCTCATCAAATTCATTGTGTGTAGAATAGAAATGTATGAGTCTACATTTTTTCTTTATTGAAATTTCCAGTCTTTTTTCCTTGTATATAGTATATTATCACCACTTATTTGAAATGGGGTTCAAACATGTCATTTTAGTTATTTATTTGGATCTTTCAAGATTTATTTTTTATTGAATTTGTAATGTTTAATAAATATCTTATCTCTTAATTGTAGATATAGGCATTAGCAGTGAATGTTTGCTATTTTATTATGATTCAATTTGTTGTTTCTTTGTAACTTCCATTAAAAATTGTATTTATTATTCAATCAACATTTTGGATCTCTTTGGATGATAAAGCAAACATCCATCGGTGACTAAGTTCCTAGCAGGATAATATTAAACATCTTTGAACAATTTAGCAGATAGAACAACAATGTTCACTCACAAGACTCGCTTGAGTGACTAACTCTTTCATTTCTTTTTCAAAACCATCTATACATGTAAATGAATTTTAAATATATATTCTATATGAGCTAATCTTTTAAATAAGACACCTTTAAAATTCTACATGCCTCATAAATGATTCTTAGTGTTGCACACTAAGAAAGTAATAATTTTCATATGCTCATTATATCATAAAATGACATGGCATACCTTATGCATGTTCTCTCTTGAGAAAGTAATGAGTTTGGTATGTTTTTTATATAAATTATTGTATTTTAGGGAAACATATAAGGCCTATATTCATTATAGAGAGATTCAATTGAAAGTACATTGTTCAGTATAGTTATTTAAGCCTATATCATACAACATCTCTCCTACTTTGTGCATTTTTGTCTTGAGAAAGTAATAATTTGACATGGTCTTTATGTTATAAAGATTTTTATTTTATTTGACCTCATTATTGGATGATAGCAAAAGGTGTAGACATTTGCATGACATTGGCATCCTAGACAATAAATTTCAATATTTTTCTCTCAATTTTATTTCTTCTCTACTGTCTTCTCTTATAAATTTTCTCCAATTTTTAAAAAAGATAATTTTATCTCTTCTTCTACATTTTAGTTAATGAATGCTTTTCATTCCCAAGCTTAAATTATTTCTAGGATTTTAGAATTATTTCATTCTTTCTGTTTTAAACAATAACAAATTATATTTTATTTAAAACTAGTTGAACCCTAGAATAGTAAAGTAGGGATTGTTTGGTTAGAAAATAAGTGCATTTTAATTAAACCAAAATTCTCATTATTACATTTTGGTGAATTTGACTTATCACACCTTCTTTCCTCATTATTTGGTGAATGTAAGGTATTCGACCATGTTATATCTCTTTCTATAAACTTTTAACGTGTTTTATTATTCTATAAAATATTTTAATATGTTAGATGGCATTCTTACAAATTTCATACATTTTCTACTTCTACTTCTTCTTCTGATTGCTCTTCTAAAAATCTAATCAACACAATTTTATTTTCAGCTCTACGTAAGAGTTTGAGAAAACAAAAATTATTGTTCAACTTTGTGAAGATAAACAAAAAAATTCTAAACCAATAGTTACTACTCAAGGTGTTCCTAATTTACATCGACCTCTAGGTTATTATATATTCAAATTTTAAAATCTATAACTTTTAACATACTTGTGGCTATTAATTTCCACACAATAGCGCACATGTATAACACTCAAATAAATAAATAGACTAATTTTTTCTTGTTTCTCTTTCTAGTTCTCCTATTCTACTATCAATTCCTTGTCTTCCTCAAAATACTATACAAGGTTATGATATTATTGAGAAATTTTGCACTAGTCAAGCTAAGATATCTCTTTGGGAGCTCATTCAATATTCTATTGCATACCGTGACATGATTCAAGAGGCTTTATAAAAATTACCAATGTCATCTTCCACTAGGCTAAATGAGGTAGCTACCTTGCTTGATTATATAAAAATAAATATTATATATATCATATTTTAAGGATATGCACTTTCTCCTCTTTGCTAGATAATCAAGGTGAAACTTGAAACAAATATGAACTTAATAATATGATTACAAATCTAAAAATATGTATTCAATATTACCAATAATATGATGTGATTAGTAATTAGAATAATAAAAGCAAAACAACAATGCCACAAGTTGAGAATCACAAGTGACATAAGATATACATGGAGAAACCCTTGCGAGAAAAATCTCCACACCTAAAGAGATGCAATGCTTGTATTTTAATATTCAAATGAAGTATACATCAACACAAAACTCCTCTCTAAATTTTTGTAGCACTTTGTTACTTTGAAAACCTCCAAACAAATTTTGAAACCACTAACACAAGGCTCCAATATATAAAGATTTGTGGGAGAGAATACCACTTGTGGTATCCCAAAACAACAAGTAAAACCACTTGGAAAAACCCACACCCCTCTTAGTGGTCAACCCATAAACATAACGATTTTTTAAAAATGATCATATGGCCTTCACATGGGCGCTAACCCATAGCCAATCACAATTGGTCAATTCTGAGTGCTCCCTTACTCTTCGATGACTTCGACAGCTCCGACGGCTCATACCTAGAACATGACAACTTGGGCTCCCAACCCAAGATAACATAGAAAACATGTAAATGAACATGCAAGATCATGCACTTATGGGTGGTCCCCACCAAAAAAGTGGATGCCCAAAAGGAATATTCTCTTGAAATGCTCTATAACCATCACCGTAGTGGGTCCACCTCTATGAATGTAATTACAATTTTTCATAGGAAAATAAATAATAAATGTTTTACCTCTCATGTCCTCTAGGACACTTTCCAAAGAACATAAAGACACATAAAATCAACTTAGAATATCAATTATAATGTCACCTATCCTAACACTCTCGAGGTCCAAACCAACACAAATATCTTATTATTGTTGGCATTAATTCTAGAGGAATCAAGTGCACTCTTATTGATATTGATTTCAATCCCAACATATTGGTGTAGACCTATTGAACCACATTAATATAGACACATCTTGCGTTTCTCCTTTGAATCTTTCTATTTGTGGCTTTGAAAACATTGGTAAGCAATCTCTTGATATGATAACATTACCTATTGAGTTGGGTCCCATTAAATTTCTCACTATGGTATATGTGATTCCTAGATATTTATCATAAATCTTATTTTGGGTAGACAATAGATTCATGCCATGGGCATAATTCCACCCAAATTTTCATGGTAACAAAACACATACATTTAACTTTTATCCAAATGCCTCCAATATTTTCATCAAATAGGCCTTGGAAATCATCCCAAACCTTTCACAACCCTTTGTAACCTCATACCTTCATCATCTCCTAAGAAGGAACTACACCATCTTTGACTCCAACCAATGATGCATTGATAACTTAGTTTCTACATCTTCTTCCAATGCATGTCTTAGTGATGATTAGGGTCATTTAGAATTTATGCCCTCAATTTTTGGAAAGCATAAATTGAACCCATCTCACTTTGACATTCTAAAATTATTGTTTACAACTTCTTCATAAAATAACTATCAATATTTCTACTACCTCTTCTTCTGATAAATCATGTGATTACACATCCCATATTGACTATGCCATTGATAGTGATCCTTTATCTTTTGTAAAGTTGCAATTCTAATAGATGGATGTGGTTTCAATAACCCATTTATCAAGGTATCAAGATCCTCATAGAACCTAATCCACATTACTCTACAAGTCTTGGATATTGACCTCTCCCTTCTAAAGATAAATACTCTAATATTATGTATGCAAATATGTTTTAAAAATTGCATATCTTTATTGTTCTTCCCTTCCTTTATTACATCATGAGATTATCATGGATAGTACATATTTACCTATACAACGTCTAGATGATTTTTCTATGGTAGAGGCTCTCAAAAATTTTCTTGGTATATACACTTGAATCCAAATTCTTGTCATCATGATCAAATATTTTATTATTGTTTTGATGCTCAACCATACTTCAGGAATTTTTCATGATACACGGTAATTGTGCTCCACTCTCAACCATCTCTCAAGAATTTCTACACATTCTCAATATTCAAGACCATAGTACTCTTATAGTAGATGATAGTATCAACATTCCCATAGATCTTGATTCAATGCTAAGAAAGTTATTCAAATTAGACAATGTCTTTGTCCTAAAGATAAATCTTCTCATTTAAATACTCTACATAAATTTATTAACCTCTCTTCCTGGACATATAAGGATATGCATGGTATCAATCCTAAGTAGTGTTCCATAACATAGTTCTTTATCCCAACACCTAGCTTGCTAAATAAAAAATCTAAAAAATGAATCCCAAGGATGGTTAAGGTTGAGACATGGAAGCTTTTAAAAGTTGGATTTATATACCCCATACACTATTCACCTTAGATCAATTGAATATTGTAGTTGTTTCCAAATCTAATGAACCCATTCATGTATGCATTATTATTATTTATTTAAACAAATAATCTCTTAAATATTACTTCCCTCTTTCAAATATAAATATGATTGTAGAATCAAAATTAGGTCATCCCTTACTTTATTTCATGGATGGCTCCTTAGGCTATTATTAGATCCTTATCAATTCTCTTGATTAGTACAAAATTACTTTCTCAGCCCTTTGGGGTAAATTGTACTATATGGTCATGTTGTTTGGTTTAAATAATGCAAGGATTATAACTTATGAGCATGCTATTTCAACTTATCTTTCATAATTTTATCCACAAGATTCCAAAGGATTATATCGATGATTTCTTGGTCAAGTCTATTTTTCACCTAGATCATGTTCATAATCTCAATCTTATCTTTGAGCTTGTTATATTATATAATATCTGAATAAATAAATTTAAGTTTGTCTTTGGATTCAATAGTGGTCAATTTTTATGGTTTATCATAACACATTATGTTATCAAGGTAGACATAAAGAAAATAGACACTATCATAAGATGCCATCTCCAAGAAATATTTATAAACTTCACATGCTTTAGGGGAAAATTCTAGACATTTTTTAATTCATTTCACAATTAGTAGATTGGACCCTCCCCTTCACTCACCTTCTCAAAAATAATGTTCAATTTTATAAGAACAAGGATTATAAAAAGGCTTTTGAAATTATTTTTCTATTTGGCTAATATGCTTATTCTTATGCTTGCTATTCTAGGACATCTTTTTCTACCTTACACATATTCATCATCTCGTGCCTTAGCTACCCTTTTGGATCAATATGATGGTGAGGGTAGATAATGTATTATTTACTACATCAACCATCCTCTAATTTATTATGATGGTGTGATGGTGGGGCTCTACTCTGTCACTTTTATGCATAATTTATCTTTATAATTGTAGTGTCATTAATTGTCACCCCTAACAATCTCACACTAGGTTTCATATCCTCTTAAGTGTATGTGCATGATTATGATTATGATTTACCTATTTAATTTCCCTTTTCAAGAAATTTAATTGATCCTTATTTATCAGGCTTTGACAGAGCTAAAAATGCCTAGACTAGGGCACCCAATACCCCTGTCCCATCTAATTAGGTCCAAAATTTCAAATTTTATTGTTGGCCTCAAAATTTTTAAGAATTATAATTCAATTGTAGACCTATCTATAAATCCATATAAATACAAGGTTCTTCCCTCCATTTCAACTCCTAAGCAATTTTTAAGAACTATAGAATCCTAAAGGAAATTAATGCAATATCAAGAGTAGGATAAGAAGAAGATCAAAGGCATAATTACAGTTTGTAACACATTAGTAAATCCATGTTCGTGTGCATTATAAGATATTTCATATTTATGTTTGTTATTATTATATGCATAAGACTTATAGGATCTCCAAGCATCCTCCTACTTCTCCTTGTGTGTGATGAGAAAATTGACTTTATTCTAACAAGGGTTTTATATCTAAGTGGTAAGTTCCAATTGTGTTCATTATCATTCATATTTATTATTTTGCCTCTACTCCCCCGAGAGCACACACTATTTATAATTTATCATCATAGATTTTATGAAGGTGGAAACACCAAAATGAGGTTTGACCAATGCAAGTCCCTATACGACACAACCCTTCTCCCTCTTTCTATTTTGTAGGTTACAAGTCTACTCCTGATTGAAGTGGATTTGAGATCTCAAGCCTTAAAACCCTAATTCATGCATTCATATACCTATCATCAACAAACTAGGGCAAGCTGGTTATTTTCACATTATTGGACTCTCGAACTTGATCTCAACTATTAGGGACCTTCAAACAATGGTATACCTATGTAGGCTATAAAACCCTAGATTTCAACACTTCTAGACTAGGGTGTCCAACGCCCCTATCTTGCAAGTTCAACTCTGGATTTCAACGCTAGGTTCTATCTCTATCTTTATATTATGTAATTTATATATTGTTTTACGATTCATCACTTTGATCAAGTAATTCACCTAGTTTAATACATATTTTCCAATCAATCATTACACACACACAACAAAAAGGGACCAAAAATCTCACTATCTTGTTTGGCTCTCCCTTGAGGATATCAACCAAATATGATCTCTTGGTTAATTTTGTGTCCTTAAATGTTTAAGGTGGAATTATTGATTTAGGTTGGGTTTTTTAGTCTAGATCTCATTTCACCATATTATATTTTAGTGAATCCAACATTTACAATTACATTTCTTCTAATTTTAAAAAAATATTATGTAATATGATCAAGATATTAAGGTAATTTGAATGCACATATTTTACTTGATTAAGGAATTAGATTCATTAAATATCTTATTTACATATGGAAAAATTATATGTTTACTTTAAAAATCAAAGCATTTGAATGTGTGTTATCTTTTGTTATTTCAAAACATAAACTTAAAATACCTTCTTCTAACATATCATCAACATATCTATCTTATCATCACTCTTCTTCTCCTTCTTTTATCACTTTCTTCTATCCTACACTTCTCAGGAAAATTTATGTGTCTTAAAAATTGTATTTGATTTATGAGTTTCACAACCTAGTGTTCTATATACAACACTCTTGTGAGAGGAATTTATTGACTTATGGATTCTTGTGCTTTAAATAGCTCTAGTGTGGAGTCTGATTTTTTTAACTCTTTCCCTCAAGGAACTATTACAAAACAATCACCTTTGGATCCTACTCTCACTCTTACTTTACTAGCACAACCTCTGGTCCACAATCCCTTCATGAGTACTTTAGGTTGGAACACTTCATGGCTTATGTTCTGAAAGATAAACTCTAAAAAAAAGACCAAGAATTGGCTAGTCTCCACCTATTCTTAAGTACCAAAAATTTAGCTAGAGAATTTATCTCTTATATACAGCCTTAGGAAATTGATTAATGATTCACAAGGTGTGGAAGTTCTATGTAACCTAGCTCACATAGTGGATTCAAACAATATGGCATCAAATAGTTGTGCAAAAGTTCTCAACAATGCATCTCCTCAACATTAAATAGGAGCACAAGTTTCAACTCCCATGACCACATTTCCTATTTCAACATTCACCTCTTCCATTATGATTCCTATTGTGCAATCTAGTAATAAAGTTAAGTAGCACTAGTCTGGGGCTTTCATGCGAAAATCCAATAAATCCACATAACTTTGTTCCACCTTCTACAAGCCTCCCATTTAACTCTCAAAATGTCAATCCACCAATTTACCAACATATTCAAATATTCATTTATCAAAATTCTAATCCTTTTATTGCTACTGCTAGTCCTTCAAACTCTACCAATTCTTAGACTCCTCATCAAGTGATCCTATCATTAACCAAATCTTACAAATTTTGACTTCTTTACAACAAAAAATATCCAATATGAATCAAAACCATCCCACTCCAACCCTCAAACATACCTCACTTGTATCTCATTGTCATTCGTAATTCTAAAAACTCTAATACCACAAAACATTAAAACACCCCATTTTGAGAAGTATAATGGAAAGAGGATCCTAATAATCATCTATCAACCTCTATTACACTATGTAGTGGTTTCCTCTTTGAGGATTCTCTCTTAGCCAAGATCTTTCCTCAGTCATTGAAAGACACAACCTTGGATTGGTTTTTTTCATTACCTAACAATTCAATCCACTCCTTTTCACATCCGCTCAATCGATTTATTCAACACTTCCAAGCCAATATTGGGCCCCAAGTCACATTAATTGATTTGGTTCATTACAAGAAAGGAGCCAAGGAAAAAGTGATTGATTTTATAGTGTGATATCAAGCCTTCTACTCTCAAATCTCATGTTCCCTTCCAAATGGTAATGTGCAATGTGTTTTCATTGGAAACTTACATCTTCACATTAGATAAGATCTTATTGATGTGATTCCCTTAATTTACACATATTTGTACAAATATTTATGATTACCAATTACCAATTATTCATTTAAGAAGAAAAACATTTTTTTTATCAAAATAAATTCTCCTTCTTCTTCCAATAACATCTAAGCATAGGTGGTAGTTATAACACCTTCTATTGTAGCCCCCTATCAATTCAAAGCAAGGGATCATAAATTCTCATAAATTTCCAAATCTTTTCATTCCATTATGCTATAATTAAATAACAATAATTTGATTCAACTTCCTCCTATTCATCTCGTGGATACTACCAAACCTTTACCTCCTTATTTTAACCCGAAAGCCTTATATCAATGCCATCAAACACTTGGGAACGATACCAAATGATGCATGTGTCTTAAGCACCAAGTGTAAGACCTTATCAACTCTAATATCATATAGGTGGCTAGGGTGAATGATAAAGGGAATAAATCCATCACACTTCCTATTAAAAACTATAAATCTATACCAATCCATTACCTATCCACTTCACTAATCTTGTAAAGCTACCTGATGTCACAAGACTTGCTTTCATAACATCTGATCATGTGATTAATCCATTGGAAAATATAGTCGCCATGATAGATGTTCACCCTCACCAAGAACAACCTAAATTCCTTCCTAATATTACCTTCACCCATATTGGTACCTCTATTCATGGACCTAATGGTCCTCTTTATATTACTACTAGAATTAATGAGAATTCAAACATGGAGTACTCATTGATTCAATATTCTGAGGGAATATAATCATATAAGAGTTCCTTTATGTTCATGAATTGTACCAAGACAAATATGAGAAATCAAAAATCTTGGTTAGAGTGCATGATTGTTCCACCTGTCATACAATTGGTACCTTAACCCTTCGTGTCTAGGTTAGACCAAAAATCCTAGATGTACCTTTTTCCATAATTCCTACCTCAAATTAATTTCATGTGAAATCGGGTCATCCATGGTGCACTTACATGATTTCAACCCCCTCCATCATCCATAAATGCCTCAATTTTCCATTTGAAGGACAAGTACATACTATACATCATAGTGGGTTTAAGCCCTTTTCTCTTCATGGGAACTTTTCCTTGATTACTTTTGGCCATATCTAGCCCAACCTGATGGACCTCATAAGGATTTTCTCTTTCTATCTTATCAAAAATTCAAAGCTAGCCATATTTCCCAACTATCTATTAACAATGCCTCATCTACCTGAAACAAAGAAAAATAGGGTTTCATTCAAAAAATGATGGGTCCAAGAAGGGTGATGTGCCTACCTTTCTTCTAATTTCATTAGGAAAAGAGATTTCCCAAAGATAGGATTGACTTTCAACCAAAAGGTGAGTCAACCCTATTAGGGGATCTATTGTTTCCCTTATGAAAAAATATGACAAATATGCATTTTGGGGAGATAAAAATAAAATACCAAATGAACTCAATTATGCAATCTGAAACTTGAAATACATATTTAAATCATAAAACAAAGAGAAATAGTAAGCTACATGCAGATCTGAGAAGGGTAAGATGATGTTTACCAATCATCAAAAAGGGTTGTAGAGTGTCTTGATGGGACAAATTTTCCCTAGGGCGAATGGATCTTTGAGCAAGGTTCCAAAATCTGATTTCACAGTTCTTTGATCCTGGATTTGTATTCTCAATTCCTTTTGATTCAACTATCAGAAAGTCGGAAATAAATTCTGCAAATGAGTTTCCATGGCTTGACAACTTTTATGACAACTTTGACAACTTTACAAAATTGCACTTTTGATCAATCTCCGATCCTTCTTGACCTGCAAATTTGCAAACAAAAAAAGAGGGATTTTTTTGTTGTTGCGAATAGTCGTTTGCCTTGGTCAAACCCTATTTTGGTAATTAAATCTTGATAATCAAAGGTAATGATAAATGACAAGGATTGATGAAAGAACAATTCTATGTCACAACTCACCCAACCCTTAATGGTTGCCCTTAGAGGACTGAAGTCTAACACATATCTCTAAGGATTGGATCTTGCTTGAATTGTCTTGAATTGGCTCGAATGCTTGAAACCTACATCACAATGTTAGCTCCAAAACATAATATGAACACATATAACTTTGACATGATGATATGATCTTGAATTTTGTTGTAGATGACTTATAAATCTGCTCTTTAATGCTCTTGACAATAATATTTAATCTTGTGAAAGTTTCCTTAATGCTAGATAATGCTTAGATTTGAATTTGATAAAAAGACCTTGTATTTATAGGTGTTTATCTAATTTCCTAAAAATTAGATTCCACAAGCCGAAATTTGAAACTTGAATTTGAATCATTAAAATACCACCAAAAACATATTAAAAATTGGGATCTAGGACTTAAGGAGGACCCATTTTCCCTTGGGTGAATGGGTCCTGGGACCTAAATCTAGGACAAGCAATTTCCAAGGTGTTTAAATTAAAGTTGGCATTTGTTTAATGTCAGTTTCCCTTTCGAAAAATGAAAATAATAAGGATTAGCAATGCATAATTTAGGCAATTAGAAACTTAGTTTTAAGTCCAATTTAATTAAGGGACCCAAATATAGTGTGAAAATGTAAAGGAGTACATTTTTCTACACTACACTACCATTCCAACCTTTACCCTTCAGGTTCCTTAATCTCCTATGCTATGACGACTGTTCTTGTCCCAAAGGTAGTGAACGAATCACATGGCTTGAATCAAGTATCCTTCCTCAACCCCAAGCATATGGTATCTATTTTGAGGCTCCACATCCACCATCTAATCTGAACATGAGGTGAATTCCTGACATATTCTATAATTTCTCACACTTCAGGGATTGCTTTTGTTTCTCCTATTTCTTTAGATTCTAGAGAAAATAAATCCATTGTGTGAAAACCTCCTTCTCCCATTGTCTCTTAATCTTCGGTGGTTCCTTACATTCCTCACGCAAAGGAATAAAAGAAATTGATGTTGGGAAACACCCAAGTTCACCCTACACAAGCTCAAAAATTTTCGTACACGACAAAATTGAAATGCGGAATAACACAAGAGACAACATCATGCTATGGCTCGCCAGATTGTTGAAGGTGGTGAATCTTCACCTAATGATCCTTCTCCCATGTAGTTGAATTTTGATGATGTTTCTTTCCCTCTTCCATCTTCACCATCACCTGAATTTGCTTCACCTTTGTTACCAAAACATGAATATGAGCCTTATCTTTCTCAACGAATCCAAAGACTAAAAAAATTTCCACCTTCACCACTGTTGAGTCCACAAGATTCTCCTATCTCTCCTCTTAAATCTCCTCTTATCCAATGAGTGATAGAGTTTTCGACCACACTCGTAATACTACTAGATCACCCATCATGGTTTATTTTGACTTTGATTTGGATGATAACATGGATGAACCATTAAAAAATTATAAATAATTATCTCTTATCTTTACGAAATCAATGAACTTAGCTTTTGGGGGCATGCATGATGATGCTTCTATAGTAAGCGATCCACCATGTTTTGAACCTAGTGCTTCTCCTTGTACTATAATTTTTGTAGTCCCTTTAGCATTTTGTTTGTAATTTATATATGATGAACATGATTGGGATGCAAACGATTTGTTAAAGACTGACTAGAATTTGTGGTACCCTTTATCTTTGTGTTATGCCTACATGTATTGTTACTCCTCTAATGTGCTGCTTGGTGTTTATTTTTGTTAGTTCTCTTTGGATGGCCTTGATGCTTTTGTTGGAATGAGGATGCAAGGGAATGAATTTATTGTGACATTCATCTATATGTATCTTCATTCTTCCATTTATCGTAGATGCACTTTTTATACCTTTTGGGAATGATGCAAAGAATTGAGACATTTAGGTCTCCTCCATGTTAACCCAATTTTTTTATTTGTTTTCATATGCTCTTCTTCCCTTGTACTCTATTTCTACCATGTTTAGGGAATGATGTCGATTCAATAAATTATCATTTTTATATGCATTATTTATCACACATTCATACTGACCCTAGATCGTTGGATCCCTTATGTGCTATTATATGATATGGAATTTTATACAAGAACATTCATTGTTGTTACTTTCTTGTCCTAGGGGAAATTTTTTGTCATGATGTAGCTTTTTGAGACATCATTTGGCATATGGTTTCCAAAAGGATCTTGTTCCTATGTTGTGTATCTCACTCTTTCTACCTTAAAGGCAATTGCTCCCAGTTTGTGCTAGAAATTAACTTAAGGTAGGGGAATACATTCCACTATGCACTTTTGGTGATGCTATCATAAAATTTCTTGAACAAAATTGTAGCAATTTATCATTGTTACCTAACAAACAACGTGTTTTTCTTGGCCTGTAATTTCTAATATTGTTGACATGAAACTCACCTAGTGAATATCAGACTTCACTAGCCTGTGGGGTGATCCCACAATACTGGGTTACAATTTTTGGCCAAACTAGACACTGAACTAATTTTTTCTAACTAAATATTCACTGGACACTGAACTATTTTTTTCTAACTGGACACTGAACTAGTTTTTCTAGCTAAACCGTGAGGAATTTGAAGATGATGCAAACTAGTGATTTGTGACATTTTGTCTGTAGATTCTAAATATATTTAAAAAAAAAAAAATTGGAATCAAATTGCACTTCTTTTTCCATCTCCTTCGAAAACTAGTTTTTTTCAGTAAACACCATTTTTAAGGAGTGACACTCACCGTATACAACATAACCTTTTTTTCCATGAAGGATAAAATTCTATTTTTTTTGAATTTAGATTTGTAACTATGATATATGGTGCTTCCAATTGGTTTAATAGTGTTTTATTGAATATTTTTTCTTTAATCAAGTTTTGAAGTCAAACCAATTACAATTCAGACATAGGCAGACTGTATACAACATAAAATTTTTATATGTATCGAAGTTCAATTTATTTTTGTTGGATCAAGGACTTCAATATCTAGTGCATTGATATTTTTTCAAAAAATTCTTCTGATAATCTTCTATTTTTTCACATGTGTAGAACAAAGAGCTTGATTTTCGGTGAAAAAACTATGTTTAATAAAACTGAAAAACAAATACATAATAAAACCAAAAAATATTAAAATTATATTCATTGGATAGCTTGTTTTGAGGACTACCATCATCCAGTTGGGTCTATGAAGTCCCCTCCATTTTCATCCTCAACTTGAGCTTTGAAGGGAAAAATTATGGAGTTTTTTGGTGCCAAAGGGGGAGAAGGGAGGAAAAGGGGGGTTCGCCAAGGGTTCGCTTGAACCCGGGTTCACTCGAACCAGGGTTCAAGCGAACCCCCTTTCCACAAGCCTTTCCTTTTGGTTTTTTCTCGGGAATGGTGGGACCCAACATTTAATGGGTTCGCTCGAAGGGGAGTTCTAGTGAACCCCCTTTGGGTTCACTTGAACTAGATGTTTGTTTGATCCCCCAAAAGTAATTTTTTTTTGCATGGGGGCATTTTTGCAATTTTTCCTTCCTCACTAGAATTGTAAACCACTTTTGTGGGTTTACCTTGTGTTGTTTTCATTTGCTAGTTGTGAACCTCACCTAGTAAATATCAGAATTTACTAGCTTGTGGTGCTTTCCCTTATTCATGAAACTCACCTAGAGAATATCAAACTTCACTAGCTTGTGTTGTTTTCATTTGATTCTTGTGGGTCTCACCTAGTGAATAATGAACTTCACGAGTCTATGATGCTTTCAAGTATACATGAGCCACCTATAAAATATCACAATTTGCTAGATCATGACTTATGAATTTCATACTTAGTATGGATCCTAGTAAGAATTTGTAGATCTTGCTAGTCTGTGGCGCAATGCCTTTCATATTTTGGTTTACCTTGTATACTTGTATGATTTTTGTATGCTTCTTATATGTTTCATGTTTTCCTCGTGTATGCTCTATGTTTGCTTCATGTATGCTTTGTGCATGCTTGGATTATTATATTTTTGTTGCATCATGTATTATATGTTTGTGTATGGTCATTTTATCTTAACATTATGGTTTGGTAGGATCATAAGTTTGGGGGATATCTCATCTCTCAGCTTAGTATTATCTTGCCTCTTTAGTGTTTTGATGAAAGGACTCTTGAGTTTCTCCATAATTTAGTGTGAGTATGAGCATAAGTTAATACCCTCATTAAAATGGGGGCTAAATGTAGTGTCATAAATTGTCACCAATGATAATTTCACACTAGGTTTTGCACCCTCTTAAGTGCATGTGCCTAATTATGCTTTGGATTTACTCATTTAATTTTTGTTTTTGGGAAATTTAATTAATCCTTATTTATTAGGCTTTGCCAGGGCTAAAAATGTAAGGAAGCTAAGGTAGAAAAAAAACTTCCTACACTAATATTGAGAGGAGAATAATGCAAAAAATTATAGATCTTTAAAAGTTATAGAAACTTAAACATAAATAAACATAAATAAACATAAAAATCATGCATACCAAAACATAGTGATTTACGTGGGGAAAACCCTTTCAAGAGAAAAACCCCACACTCCAAAATACACCCAATATATTATTCAGAAATCATGAAGATTACAATATACTTGTAAATCAAGCTTCTCACAAGAGTATCACCAACCAGAGATCCGAAGGCAACACTACCGCTATTAGACTCTTAAAATATATCATAATACACAACTATAATACAATTCCCTCATAAAATAGGGTTTCCTTCTAGGGAAAGTCAAGCTAATAAAATATCGATCATTAGATCCAAGACCTAATGATGAGCATTCTAGATTTACAATAATAAAATATAAATAATTTTTCTCCTTTTGGGGGCGCTACCCCTGAGCCCCTGCTAGGGTGCGCTACCCCTGAACCCCTCATGGGGAGAAACCCCCCGCGTCCCCCCATCGCAGATGTATCAACAATAATTTATGTATCAAAAATACCTTATGTAATTGCAAGGTTGAGACACATAATCCCAACAAAAAATATGTAGAATAGGGCACCCCCAACACTCGTGTCCCATCTAATTAGGTCCTAAATCTCAAATTTGATTGTCAACCTCAATATGTTCAAGAATTCAGATTCAATTGTTAGCCTATCTTAATGGTTAATACAAAATATATTTAAATCCATATAAATATAAGGTTCTTCCCTCCATTTCAAATCCTAAGAAATTTTTAAGAACTCTAACATCCTAAAGGAAATTAATGCAATATCAAGAGAAAGATAAGAAAAAGATCAAAAGCATAATTATAGTAAATTACAATCTATAACAAATCATAAAATTCATGTTCATTTATTGCAAGATGTTTCATACATTTATGTTTGTTATTATTATGTGTACTAACACTTGCAAGATCTCCAAGCATCCTCCTATTTATCCTTGTGTGTGATGAGAAAAGTGACTTTAGTCCAACAAGGGTTTCAGAACTAAGTGGTAGGTTCCATTTGTGTTCATTATCATTCATGTTTATTGTTCTTCCTTTACTCCCCCAAGAGCATGTACTCTATCATTTATCATCATAGCCATTGTGGAGGTAGAAAAACCAAAACAAGGTTTGACCAAGGAAAAGCCCTATAAAAAAACCATTTTCCCTCTATCTATTTTGCATGTTATAGGTCTAATGTTGATTGAAGTGGATTTGGGATCTAAAGGCTTCAAAACCCTAATTCATGCATTCATGTACTTATAATCAATAAACTAGGGCAATTTGTTATTTGCACATTTTATGACTTAAGAACCTAATCTCAACTATCAAATACCTTTAGGCAACTTGGTACACCTATGTATGCTTTAAAACCCTAGATTTTAACACTTCTAGACTAGGGTGGCCAATGTCCCGGTCCTACAATTTCAACTACAGATTTCAATGCTAGGTTCTTTTCTCTCTACACTCTTTATATCTATCTTCTATTTTTGTCTTTCTATTATGTAATTTCTAGATTCTATTATAGTTTGTCACTTTGATCCTAATTCACCTAGTCTAATACATCTCTTCCAATCAATCATTGCATGCACACCAATAAAAAGGGACCAAAACCCTAACTAACCTATTCGGCTCTCCCTTGAGGACAACAAACAAACAAAGTCTCTTGGTTAATTTTTTGTCCCTTAATTTTTAAGTTGACATGATTGATTTAGGTTAGGGTGCTTAGCCTAGATCCAATTTCACCATATTACAACAATGTGACATTCATACAACAACTTATTTTTACAAATTTGATGTTGTTTATCTTATGCCATTCTATCATTAGCACAAATACTTTGTGGTATGATTTTATTTGGTATTTTATATTCTATTCAAATATAATATCCACATCCTTAAAACACAATGCAATAGTTTGCTTAGTAGTTCCTCTTGTTTGCATTCCTATACACATTTTTTATGTATTCTTCACATAATTTGTGTTGTCTTTAATTGTGTTTGTGGCTTTCATTCAGATATGAAAATTACTCATTTTCTTTACCATCTCCATTTTAAATTGTTTAATTATATCTTTACAACATTTGATTAAGAAATTTAATTCTATTATTTAATTACATTTGTATAATATTTGATTAAGCAATTTAATTTTATTATATGATTAGATCTAAGTTATAGTATTTAGTTAAATAATTTTGTTTCAATTGTTTGATTAGATTAAATTATAGTAAAATTTAATTAAATACTTTTTTCGAATTTGTTTTATTAAATCTCAATTATATTTAATTAAATAATTTAATATCATAAGCATGTATGTAAAATAAAAATATCTATATAACACATATACATTGTGTCTAAAATAGAAGAATTGAAATTTAGTACCATAGATAATGTGTCCAATGTGCATGGACCGCGCCACTATATCAAAATATAGTGTGGATATACAAAAATAGTAGTACAACAATCTACATCATGGTGGGTTATGGCTTTACAAGTTCAAGAGCAAGTAGTTGGTCTGCATATGATGGTGGTTGTTTTACATAGGATATAGATTGTGAGTGGGTTTGAGACCTACCATGTGTCTATAGGCCTCTATCCATGCCCCTAAACTTTTATACCTCCTTGGTGAACCACAAATCCCACTCTCATAGCATTGCAATTTATTCCATTAATGTCTATATCCTACGATGGTCTAGGTGATTTGGTTCGATTGATTGGACCCTTTGTAACTCAACTCAACTTTGATCTAGCTAGCTATGTAGATCATTACATGCAACCTCTACACTCTTTACTCTCATTACTATTAGGTATTTCTTTTCTATGAGCGCTACAACCTAAGAGATTACTTGGTCCTACTCCATAGTGAGAGACACCACCTCTATATCTATGTGATATCCTAATACTCTAGCTTCCTTAAAAGAGCTCAAAGTTGCACAATAGGTAGCTAAAAAACTATTTTTTCTTGTATTTTTTTGTGGCCTATAATGGGTCCATACACCTTGCTCAAGCTACATTTTGGAGACCATATTTGTAATGGATCAACCAATAAAGTAAATCCACTCTTGTGTATGCACTATAAAATGCAAATAGTTTTTAAAACTAATTTTATCCATATAATATAATAAAATATATATCTAGTGTTCTAATCAATTTAGTTCAAAATAATTAAAAACACATTCTCATCTAGGTTCTTGATCTTCCACTTGGGATCTAGATGGGTCGTAAGTATTGCAAGTACAATCCTTTGCATCATGGTGTGTTGGAGATCCTCAGAATAGCTACACTTCTCAACTCTCCCTACATAATCTAATTGGGTGTACCACAAGTGAATGGCAGTGATTGTGAAACTTTAGGTTGGGCTTTGAGCCTCTCCTCTATTAGCAATGTGCCCTCATCCCTCTTTTTTCTTGGCCCTACCATCCCTATAAGGGTAACCTAATTCTCATCATCATTGCGATAATCATCCTCTCCACTCTCCTCATCCTCTCTTTCTCTAAGTGGCCAAAGGTCTCTTGTAAGAGAATTAAATGAATATATCAATATAATACATGATGCTTGCCACCACATAGTAAACCATGCCATCACCCCAATATCATCTACATAAATTATAGGAGATACATCCTGCTTCACACTCTAGATTTCTTAGGGGTACATCAACAATTATGGGTACAGGTTGGTCCCTTGACTTGATGGAATTGTAGTGAGAGTGCACATATGTCAATATAGTTGCTAGGATCTATATACCTAATGAAACTACCTCATCACTCAGCCATAGAAAAATGGGATGATGATGTGGTTGAGACTATTAACAAATAGTTGTTATTGTTACATCCTCAATAATTGGTAATCCTTGACAACCCACTCATCATCTCCTTGTGTAACCTCCAAACTATATTTGTATTGGGTAGCCTATCAAAGGTCCACCACCAAAAAAGAAAATCCTCAAACTTCCATTTCCTCCTTAAAACATATGTGTGCTTGAAACACATCCCACATTATCATTATCAGGTAACATGTTGGTCATGTGCATGTAATGTGCTTAAAGGACCATCATTGTAGGAGAGTGCATGCCATAATATTGTGGCTCTCATGATAGACATATCAACCTAGGTTGTGATATATGTGGGAAAAGCACATAATGGTATGGATGAGGCCACCATGCAAGTGTGTGCCCCACCCATTGTGTGTGATGCACATGGTGATTGTGAAAAGTTGGATGAGCACTACTCCTTGCTTAAACCATATTATATAAATATAACTCATGATGTCGTTGAGTATGATTTGAACGATCACATAAAGATACTTCAGGTTTGTACATAAGGAATTAATTATTGCTCAATGATCAAAACTTGGCAACCTTAGACATACAATATAAAGATACATGATATACATCCTCTTGAGTCATGGTAATCTCTCTAGTGGGGAGATGTAATACTAAGGAATTTGCATCCCATTTCTCTGTTAGTGTCATCAACATGCAACTATTGGATCACATCTTTAACATAGTGTATACCCAAAACACACCAACTTGACATAGTAGCATAATATCCTACTAAGATATATCTACTAGGTAGATCCATAGTAATCTGAGAATGCCCCCTCTTAGGAGTTTTTGCATGGTTAGTGGGTGATACAAATAAAATTAATAATTTCTTATCAATTTTGCATCAAAAAACACTTAATTTTCTTTTCAAAAAGAAAAAGAAGAATTTAGTTCTTGAAGGATTCCTACACCCCCAAAATCTAGTGTGCTCGAAGGACACATGCATGTGCAAAGGATGCTAGTACACCCTTTGAACACCAATGCACTGGTTAGATGCTACCACTAGCATAGGATGTCTACACATGGTGTGGGTCCCACTAGACATGACTAATAATAAATATTGGATTAAAAAATTACTCACGTCTCACATGTCAAATCCCTACTCCACGTACTCTCTAATCTCATCCAATCTAGAGCAATGCAAGTCTTTTTTTGCATGAAATTTTGGCTCTTAGGGTGCTCTAGCTATTCAAAAATTTCAAATTTGGAAAATTAAATTGAATTTCAAATTTGAAAATTATTTACTATTTATAAAAAAGAGTTAAAATATTTGTATCACCTAGTGCACAAAAACCTTCAAAACTTCTCGCTATGAATCCAATATGTTGCATCATTTTGTCTATGTGATTCTTGGCTCCGCCCTCTTTATTATGATATACTTTTTATGGAGTTGTTATTTTTGAAATATCCCATTGGAGAGTATTTTTATAAAATTTTCCTTGAAATTAATACCAATGGATCAACCTTCCTATTTTTGTCTCTCAATTATGTTGATAAAAATAACTAGGGGGTCATCCATTATTTATTTCTGATCAATTTCTCTTTGTATCATTCTTCTAATTGTATTATAATTCCTCTATTTATCACTTTGGTATTGAATTGACACTTCTTTTTTTGTAGTATTATATGTTTTTCTATCATAATTTTGTAGGATAGTAGTCCTTAACACTATAGTTTTTGTAGATTCTAAGTTTGGGGTATCATCCTTCCCCCTATTTTTTTCATCCTCTACAATATCCTTTTGGGTATCATTTTTATGATATCTTATTTTAGCATTTCATATTTGTATTTTAGTGTAGCTTATCATTTAGTGTCATCAACCCACCAAAGCAAGAGAAAAACGTAACTTAGAAAATTGTGTAGCTTTACAATTTCGTGTTGTGTATTGATCCTATTTTGGCATCCATTACTATAGTATGATCTAATTTAATTTGAGCTTAAACCTTGATGTATTTATCCTTCACCATGGTTTCCTATATTTTAGAATGTAATATCATTCTCACCTTTGTTCTAGGAACATGTGACAAATTTTGGAGAATTTTGCCCAAGACACTAGCATGGCATGCTAGCATCCATTTTTTTTTGGGTTTAAATCATTAGTTTTTCACTTTGCTATCTATTTCCATCTACTATAAACTCACCTAGCAATGTAATGATTCATGCACGTGAATCTAGCCCAACACAACTCTCGTTCCCTTTTGATAAAATATCACATCATAATATAAAATCCACATCACTCTAAAGTTAGCGATCAAATGATAACCAAGCATCATAGTATAGCATAGTCAAGGTACTAACAAAAAACAAAGCATAACAGAGTAGGACACTGTCTGATCAAAAGAGAAAAATGGAGGGGTGCTACACAACACAACTCTCGTTCCCTTTTGATAAAATATCTTCTTTTTTACTCTCTTGGATCTCTCTTAGAATTTTATTTTGCAACTTTCTTGCAAGGTTAAAAGGAATCCATTTTTGTTAGATTATATTATTTTACATGGTTGATTGAAGCTCTCATAGGATTTCTTAGGTTGCACATCTCTTAAATCCTTCAAGAACCTCATTATTCTTGAAAATATAGTGTTCTTTTTCATTTGAATAATACTGCTTTGCTTTGATATTGCATCTCCCATTATCTATAACTCTCTTTTGATGTAGAACACCACCTACTTGTTAATTTAATATAGTATGGTAGTCTTCCCCATAGAATAAGGTTGATATTCATAATTTTATTTACTTTATCACTGCTCTTAATTCTTAGATGCATGCAAGATAAGAGAACAAAAATTTTATTTTGTTATAAATTTACATATTGGTTGTCTGTGGAGGTTGAAATGCTAACATAGGGGCTAGTCTTGAAGGAAAAACCCTAACAACCTCAAACACTTTTTCTTTTCTTTGTATTTGTAGGTATTTTGAGAGCACTCAACCATATCATTTTTTTCATTCCTATTCTCTATTTAATACAATGTGAATCTTGTCATTTATTATATTTCATTATCATTCTATACTTAGTATATTGTTGGTATGGTCCCACTTCTAGTTGAGCAGATTGAGTGAACTATTGGACTAAAGCCATATGTTATTGATAAGTCATTTGGTATTTTGATTCATATGGATGAGAACGCAAAACACAAACATTTGTGTGATGTGTTGAACGATTGGATAGTGACCTTTAATGTTCAATGTTGAGTTCTTCTCTCTATTATATTTTCTACTTTGTTATTTTGTCTTATAATTTTTCATTCCAATTTCTAGAAAATATCATTTTATTAACTTCTATGTTCTAGTTAAACAAATGCTTTTCATTTCCAAGTTTTAAGAATTTAAGAGATTGTAAGAATTATTTTATTTTTATATTTTGAAGAATAGTAGAATATTTTTCATTTAAAACAAGTTCAATCCTAGAATAGTAAAGTAGGAATTATTTGGTTAAAAAACAAGCACATTTTAACTAAATCAAAATTTATTTTATTACAGAAAGGAATGGGTGATAGATGACCAAATTTCGGATTCACATTTTACAAAATCAAAGGTGAAATCCATGAGTGTGGGATTGGTTTGAGTTCATAAGATTGACCCTTTGACAAAAGATTCTAGAATAAAGACAATTTAATAGAGCATCTAGAAAGAAGTGCATCTATGCATAATAGATACATAATCTAGATGAAATATCATAATAAATGTGTATGTATAAATAAAATAAGAAATACGTATTTATAAATATTTACATAAAAATCAATAATATTATGAAATAATAAATTGAACTTCACACAAAATTCCATCATTTATCAAAATATAATTATATTAAATCATTCTTTCAAAATAAACAGCTAAACACTCATGTATCCAATCCCCATTTTAGATTGGCACACCATAATATTTCCTATTTTTAATAAAATGTTCATTATTTTGTCTGGATCAATATTTTACTTCACAGATTTCAAAGTTAGTGTTGTAATTCAGCATTCTTCATTATTTTTCAACTTAAATGATGTTATTTAATCATATATTCTCAATCAACAAATGGGGGCATGTTTTTGATATTACAAGCGCAATCAACTCTTTCCATTCTGATATAAATTGTTGTGCCAAATCTAGGTAGTGCAGACATATCAGGAGATATTTACAGTGGTTGCATGTGGCAAATATTAAAATTTCAGTCTCCAACTATGTTTGCATTGTTTATGAATTCCAAATCTCACACATGAAAAAAGAATCCTGCAAACTATAATTTCGAATTTCACCAGATCATAAAAGCAGAAATCATGCCCACTAAAATATTTTAAATAATTGATTCTGAGTCAGAAATGCACACAAATATCAATTAATAATAATGAGAAGATGGATAGTGATAAGTTAATGTTATTAATAGTCAAATTAGATCGTCATTAATTTTTGTAAAAAGACAGGCAATTAGAATACTGTTCTTGCAACTGTAAGACGTGGCAAGAGGTCTCCCATATCTCAGCTGAGCAGTATTTGAAGGTCAGGCAAGAAGTCTTCTATCTCTTGTAATGACATGTTCAGTGTCAAGTGGATTAAACTCTTTTGGAAGTTCAAAGCTGGCACTCAAGCTCAATTTCTTATGTAGAAACTTTTATTTGGAGATTTTATCTAAAATTTTATCTTATTTATTTATTTTTTCTACGTGATTGGTGAAGCTATGAGTGGTGACACTGCGTGGCACATCCTTTGGTATCATGGGGATCACGGGGACGAGGGGGTGACGCTAGCGCAACACACCCTTTGTGGTACCATGGGGATGAGGGGATGAGGGGGTGATGCTGGCACAACACACCCTATGGTACCAAAGGGACGAGGGTGGTGACAGTGGTGCGACACACACTCTTGTACCACAAGGACAAGGGGGAAACTAGACCTTGTGATCTCTTGCCTACAATAGAATGCTTTAGCCAATCGAGTTAAACCTCCCAACTTGATTTTATCTATAATTTATTAAAAGTATGTACTTTGCTAAAATTTTCAACTTCAATCTATGTTTTACTCTTTTTTGCAATAGAAAAAAAGATTATCAAACACACCTTCTAATACTATTCCATGGATAATTAATTAGACATTTAGTTTTTCATACTTTTGTGTCACTTTCGGACACTCTACTTAAACATAATGGTCAAATAGTCAATAGCAATTTTACATGTCATCCATACCAAAGGAGTTTTTTTTTTCTATTTTATTGACCAAAATTAACCTTGACTATTAAGCTAGATGATGTTTAAGAGAAACAACTTTTGGGTGTCCCCTTAGAAATTTGTTGTGCTTGGTATAAATGTGTTTGACAAACCAATATTTGAAACATTTAAACAAATTGTTATTAATAATTTAAAATAAGATTAAAATGTTATCTATGTTTTCCATATAATTGATCTTTTAGAAATTGTCCTTCAAACATTCTTAATATAGATAGGAAATTCTTGCCTGTACTTTGTGGGCATCCCTTCAAAACAATGCAAATCTTAAGAAACAAGTATTATTTAAAAATAACTCTCTTAGTTTGAAAAAAGATTCATAAAATAGAGGAACTCATAAATAGAGTGGGTAGCCTCTCCTTCATTATGGTCACAATGAAGGTGAAATCAATTGAACTAATTTAACAAAATGGTTAGATGGATAAATATTGACACTTCCTTTCAAATGGTATAAAAATAATTGGTTTACATAGATATAAATACATCAATGTCATCCAAAAGTCAAATCTATTATAATCACATCTTTGAGTGTTTTGAACCATGATATAGCGTATTCAAGGAATAGATAGTTATCTTTAATTTTAAAAATTAAGCTCAACTACTTGAATTGCAACCTTTAAATTTCAATGATATTTTAATTAATAAAGGGTTACATTTCTTTTAAAATAATGATCTATTAATTAAAAACATGATATTT
Organism: Sequoiadendron giganteum; assembly: GCA_007115665.2. Classification (NCBI taxonomy): domain Eukaryota; kingdom Viridiplantae; phylum Streptophyta; class Pinopsida; order Cupressales; family Cupressaceae; genus Sequoiadendron; species Sequoiadendron giganteum. The sequence continues at coordinate 44,725,635 of CM021110.1, forward strand.
AAAGTATTAATTAAATGAATTAGAGTGCTTCTTGACAAAATGACATAAGAATTTTTTAACTATAAACCAATTTACCAAGTATAACAATCCCATGAATCAATTTTACTTTTTTGTGAACATTAACATTTAATTATTTACTTGGTCAATATATAGACACTTAATACTCTCACAACCAATTTATTAATAGATATTAATATTTAATGCAATACCACTATTACTAGTATAAATATTTTAAATATTTCATTTACTTCACACATAAAAACCAAAATACAATGACATATTTTAAAAACAACTAAAATTATATAATTATATATATATAATTAATTTTTTTATTTTTATTAAAAATATCTAATTTTATTTCATTGTTTACTTTATTTTTATTTGAAGAACTATTTCACTTTTATGTATAAATTTTAATTTTACATTTGAAAAATTCAAAGTAATTCTAATTCTAATTCTTTTTGTTTTATTTTATTATTATTTTCAAAATTTTAATAAATACTATGTAGTTACATATTACCTTTTAATAGTTTCATATATATATATATTAAAAAAAATATACATTTAAAAATAAATAAATAAATTTCTATTAAGTAATTACTTTATTATATATATTTATTTTTAATATTAATAAAGTAAAACAATGCAATTTATATATTTTATTTTTTATAATTATATCCATTAGTTTAAAAAAATTTAAATAGATTTTTTTTTTCAAAGAAAAAAAAAGAGAAAAGATTTATATGGAAATAATGAATGGCGACTTTTCCTAAAATTAAAATAATATAGATATCTTAAATAAACCAATATAATTATTTAAGAGTTATTTTAATTTATTTTATGTACTTACAAATTATTTTACTTTAAAATTATTTAAATTTTATTTTATTTTGAATAATTAGACTGAAGGCGTGTTCTATTTGAACTTTCCAAGCTCATTTTCTCAATCGACGATTAAAATGAAATTACACGACATTGACAGTTCGTTCATTTTTAACCGTTGATTGTTTCAACCACTGTTTGCTTCACATAATCTGTATTTGATTTAGGTATCTCAACTTCACATGTTCTCATCGGTCCAATCAATTGCTTCACATAATCTGTATTTGATTTATCTCAACTTCACGTCTTTTCATAGGTCCAATCATCACTGGAGAAGAAAGAGCGTGCCTTCTAGTGTTATAAATATTGGTTGGCATTTATAAATATATATTTTTTAATAGCTTAGTGGGGAAATATAATAATTAATTAATTTTAATTTTAATAGTCTTTATATAACCACCTGCTAAATACGTAAAATATAATAATTAATTCTTTATAAATAAATTGGGTTTTAATATTGATAATCGCAATTAATTTTAAATATATAATAGATAATTTATAACAATATAATAGTTAATACAATAATTAATACATAAATAATAAATATAATAATAAATACATAAAATAATATATAAATGATAAATATTTAAATAATAATATAATAGTTAATACACAAAATTTAAATATTATAATAAAAAATAAAAAAATAATAATAATATTAAAATCATTTTCTAAATGATCTACGAATTGATCTCATATACTACACAAATGTGTGCAAAAAAAATAAATCATTTTTTTCCTAATTGACCTTCCACACCTCTTCAGCGTACCCAATTAATTTTAAATATATAATAAATAATTTATACCAATATAATAGTTAATACATAAATAATAAATATAATATAATAATAACATAATAATATAATAATGATCAACATGTCCACATTGAAATTGTTTGTTGGTGCGCTGGGTGAGAGCTTGGTTTCAAATGCGTTTACATCTGTGTGCATGGGCAAGAGTTCTAATGATAATGGCGCGTTGGGGGTGGGTGATTCTTTGGTATCAAGGGTTGTTGCGGGGACCTATGGGGCCCCTCTTGTTGATGCCTCGTTGTCACTTCCAAACTTGTTGTCTACGTCGGTGGATACAACGATCTTTGTTGACAGATTGGGGCTGAGAGGGTGTGATGGGAAATCTGTGTCCCCGAGCTGAAAGATTGCCTTGCCTCGTCCTTCTACGGAGGTTCTTGAGGAGACGATGGTCACTATGGGTCTGGTTGGTTGTGACGGGGGCTCTATTCCTTCTGGGGTTGTGTCTAGTGCTGCGCGGGTGGATGCCTCTGCTCGAGGCTCTTTGGGCCGGTTGAAGTCCTTCTCTGAGGCTGTTGCGAGTGCTTGACCTCCTACTTTAGCTCATGCTCGACCTTTGCCCTGTGCCCGTGTTTCCACTATGGTTGTCTATGGACCTAAGGTTGTTGAGAATGAGGATTATTATCTAAAGCAAGGAGTGGTTTGCAAGTTCAATGGCTTGTGGCCCTCCCTTTCTAATCTCCATGATTATGTCTCCACATCCTGGAAGCCGGTGGTCTTTGGGCACATTGAGCTCTATCCTAGTGCAAGGGGTTTTTTTATAGCAACCTTTGACTCTCCTGCGACACGTGACCTTGTGCTGGATAGGGGATGGATGTGGGGGATTCATTCATTCAATTCCCTTATAGAGCCATTGAATACCAGACTAGAATGGGTTCGACTGTTGAATCTCCCTCTCCATTTCTGGGAGGATTTATGTTATGAAGCTATTGGCAACACCATTGGAAACTTCTTGATGGTGGTCTCTATGACTCGAGACCTTGGGCATATTACGATAGCTCATATCCTAGTAGATTTGGACATCTCCAAACCTCTCCATGGGGATGTTGTCTTGTTGGTAGAGGACAGACCTTGGAAGCAGCTCTTGGACTATGAGGGTCTCCCCTTTAGATGTAGGAGATGCTTCTTTGTGGGTCATTTGGCCTTTGGTTTCCCTCTTTCCCACCACAAGGGTGTTGCTACTTGGTGGCAGGATGCTCACTCGAATCATCTGACGGTGGCTTCTCCTCCTTTGGAAGTTTCTTCTACGGTGGTTGACCCTCTTGGGCTTTCTTGTGTGCCTATGTCTTGCCTGACTCCTCTTTTGGCTATTCCTTCCCGAGGAGCCTTTATTGACTCAATCTAGTGATACTGTACTATCTAAGCCTACTCGAACCTTGTTGGATACCGTTGTTGGTCCTTCGATCGATCTTGTCTCCTCTCCTACGTTGTTGCCTCCCTTACGTGATGACAAATTTCCCTTGGTTTCTATTGTGGATCCACTTCTCTCTCCTCACTTGGTGGATGATTCTGAGCCTTCCTGGTTTGTTGTGTTGCGTAACAAGAAGGGACTCCCTCACTCTATTGTTGCTTCTCGGTTGCGGGTTGAGGGAGTCATTTTTGTCCCTTCTGATTTTGGGGTTGTTTAGTCATAGTCTGTAGTTCAATAGTTGTCTATCAGTTGTTTCTATGTTTGATATGTCATTTTTCCTAGTTCATTCTTGGTTTGAACTATGCTTCATTTTGGCCCTATGGGCTCTCGGTGTAAAGGGTACAACACCTTGTAAATGCTACTTATCTTATCAAAAGCATAATAATATAATAAAAATACATAAATGATAAATATTTAAATAATAATATAATAGTTAATACATAAAATTTAAAATATATATAATAATAATAAAAATTAATAATAATATTAAAATCGTTTTCTAAATGACCTACCAATTGATCTCATATACTACACAAATGTGTGCAAAAAAAAAAAAAAACCATTTTTTTTCTAATTGACCTTCCACACGTCTTCAGCGTACCCATTGCACAAGGTGTCATAGCTAGTTGCATGTATTTAAGATTAATTTATAATTTTGAAAACTTGAGGTAAGGATAGCGTGCGGGAGGTCTCTAGTGTAACCCCATAGCTTGTAGTTGGTTGTGGGTTGCATGTTAGTGGCTTTCTATGCATGTGATTGCATGTGGTGGATCAGTGGTGTTTATGTGGTGTTCATCAATGGGTGGGGTTGTATCTGCTTGCAAGGGTGGTTTTATTTTGGTGCTCTCTTTCTTTGGTTTGAGTGTTCTTTTTCCATTGCTTAAGGCCCCAAAGGGGTGTGGATTTTGTGTGCCAATAGTTGGTATGTTTTGCTTTTGATTGTGTTACAGCCACTGGGTGTTTTCCTATGTTCTCTTCCTCTTTCTCGATTGAAGGGGTGGGAAGGTTTCTTCTTGTAGCTGGTTGTTCTCTTCTTTGTTTGGCCACTTCTCTTTTTGGGATTGGTTGTGTCTTCATTTTCCCTTTGTTGGTGACTAACTTATGGTGTTTGTCTCTACTTCTATGATGGAACAACAAAGTGTTTCTCTGAGGGAAATGACCTTTGGTTGCTTGGATCAAGTAGATCCTTCTTTTATCATGCATGCAAATTCAATGGAGTGTTTGAATAAACCCTCGTCTAGTGAGGGTTCTTTTGTGCCAAAGGGCATTCTGAGGATCAAGAAAGTGAATGGTTGTTTGGAGAGAAGCGAGGTGTGCCTTGTCTTAGTGATTCAACTCGAGTCTATTGTGGATGATGTTGCTTATTGGTGTAATCATGTGTTGATTTGTAAGTTCATGGGGATCCATCTCTCTTTGTCTATTTTGGAATATTGAGCTTGGAAGGTTTGGAACCCTGAAGGAGATATGGAGATCAAAGTGGTGGCAAACAGTTATTTCATAGTGGTATTTTCATGTATGGTAGATATAAGAATAGGTCTTTCGAAGGTGGGCCCTATTTCTTCAATCAGGTGGGGCTTTTCATGAAGCCTTGGCATGTGGGTTTTAATGTGGCTGAGGAAATTCCCTCAAGGGTTCACGTGTGGGTTTGTCTCCCATGACTTCCATTGGAATGTTGGTTGAGTGATATTCTATTTCTTGGGTTCACCAGCTAGACTCTAAAACCCTGCCTTGTAGATGTCACTTATGTCATGAATATGGTCATCTATAAAGGGAGGTGTCCTTGATTTATTCACATGAATAATACTTCTAACTCCAATCAGGCTCCTAAGAATGATAAGGGGAAAGCCCCCATGGGGGAGGGAGCAACTGACAAGTAGGGCTTCATCCTAGTCAAGTCTCACAATAAAGGGAGAGGTTTGAAGAGAAGCTTGCAAGATTGACAATCAAATGGGGTCTTCAATCGTTTTGATGCTTTGGAGGAATTTTCTCAAGAGGAGGGGTGTTATGTTGGGTTCCTCTCGGTTGTGGAGTCCTTGGGAGTTGTGTCATATGGGGACAATCATACGAATCTTCAACATTTGTCGGTGGGATATGCACAAGTTGATTGGATGGTCACAAATGTTGTTTCTCAAATTCTAGTTGGTCTTGATCAGTGTGATTCCATGGTCTTGAAAGGGGTTGGTTCCGTGAAGGATCCTGTTTCATCTCAGTCTAAGGATGCTTTGGATGTTGGGAAGAGTTGTGGTTCTATGCATGTTCTAGGTTTACAACATAAGCCCTTGAAGAAGGGTCCTCCAAAGAAATCTTCCAAAGTGGGTTGCAAGAAGAATCTAGAGAAGGTTAAGTTGCTTGGTGAGAATTTGGTGGATTTAGGATTGGTGAAAACCATTAATTCACTTTTCTCTCAATCTCAGAAATGACTTCTCTCTCATAGAATGTAAGGGGTATGAATAACATCCCTTAATAAAAGGTTATTTGAGAAATGATTGGTTTGCATAGTCCTAGTATGTTTTTTCTTCAGGAAACTAAGTTATCTATGGATGGTATGATGAATAGAGCTCCTTTCATTTGGTCTCATGGTTCATGTCAGTGTGTTGGTTCTTTGGTAACTTAGGTGGGGTGGCCTTCTTTTTGGATCCAAGGAAGATTGTTCCTCTTCAGTGGTGGTTGATTCGATCTATTATGTCAGTGGTTGCCTCTTTCTTGGAGTTTGGAGAAACTTTCCTTTTCACTAATGTGTATGCTCGCACTGATCTTTCTGGTAAAGCTCTAGTATGGGCTCATGTTTGATATATCAGATCCTTGGCTCCCTTATTTATGTTGATTGTGGCAGGGGACTTTAATAATGTCTCTTGTATTGAGGAGAAACATGGTGGGGTTGCTAGGCTTGATCAGTTTGCTAGTCTTATTTAGGATAATATATAGCTTTTGCACTTAGTTGATGTGAAGCCAAGCAATGGAATTTTCACTTGGAACAATAGGAGATGTGGAGAGAATGCTATCTTAGAGAGGATAGATCACTTTTTGGTTTCCCACTTTTGGGTGGAGGATAGGTGGTCTACTTGCTCTGAGATTTTTGATTGGAAAGGTTCGAACCAGTGACCAATAAAATTATCTGCTACTTTTGCAAGAGCCCCTCAAAACTTGTCTTTCAAGTTTCAACTTATGTGGTTGCGAGGCCCCTCTCTTCATGACTTTATTGTTGAGTGGTGGTGATTGGGGAAGCTTGGTTATGGTAGGGCTATGTACTCTTTCGCTAAAATATTATAGTATGTGAAGTACAAGCTCAAGAAGTGGAACATTTAATATTTTGGCAATCTCCATCGTAACAAGTTGGAAGCCCAATTGGATTTAGCTAGCATCACTCGGTAGATTTGTGACTATGGTCTTACTGAGGATCTAATCAGGAAGGATTCAAGCATGATTAAAAATCTTGACGAGTGGGAGTTGAGGGAGGAGATCTTCTAGAAACAAAAATCTTGGATGGATTGGCAACAGGAATGGGATCAAAATACTAATTTTTTTCTTAACTCTATTAAAGCTAGAAGGATGGGGAATATTATTAGGGTATGTGTAGGATCATGATGGGCCAAAAAGTGGCAATGGAAAAAAAAAACGTTTTGGATCGACTCAAAACCATGAAAAATGCCAAGTTGACTTTTTGTAGGTTTGGGTGTCAGTACATTGCTCTGAAGCAATGCCCAAACCTACTTTTTGCAAATCGGATATCCGATTTGCAAAAGCCTATATAAATAAAAAAGTCGATTGTTAAAACTCATTTCACACCATTTGGACGCGGGCACAAAGGGAAAAGAGCAAATCCGGTATCCATTTTGAGGAGAAATCTGATTTGAAAGGTAAGTTTTTGGTTGTTTTTATGTTTTAATCAATTTTTCAATTAGATTCTTTTCATTTTAAGTAGTTTTTACAAAAAAAAAATAAAAAGTAGGGTTTTTAATTTATTTTTATTAAAAACTAGATTTTACAATGAATTTTTATTAAAAATTAATGTTTTTAAATGGATTTTGATAAAAAAACTAGTGTTGTTGATGTATTTTTATCAAAAACTAGAGTTTGTAATGGATTTTTGTGAAAAAGTAGGGTTGTTTTTGGATTTTTATTAAAAACTAGGGTTTTCTTACAATAATTTCATTTATATTGTGTAATTTTAATTAGATTAATTGGTTTTTAACTTTAATCAAGTATTTTGGTTGAGAATGAAAATGCACAAATGCTCCACCACCTCCGCAGCCAAACGCTCCACCACCTCTGCAGCCACCAATTAAAAACTTAATTGGTGAAAAATTGGGGCAATTGAGCAGCATTTGTGAAGTTTATAAGACAATCCCTCGATTGAGTGATATAACAAAGACATTGAAGGAAATACTTAAAAATATAGAAACCCTCTCCACCCAACATAATGCATTTCATTCATGGCAAAAAGACAAGAGGGAATATTATGCATGTGGATTGTCTTACAATGATCTGAAAGATCTCCAAATAACCAAAGCCCAAATAGCCTCTTTATTCATTAACCCCTGCATCAGTTTTCCAATGAATGTTAATAAAACAAAACTTTCTATAAAATGGTGCATGAATAGGGACATTGTAGGTAAAGTTTGGGATCATTGGTGTATGGTTTTTGATAAACCATCGAACAACAATTCTGATATACCATTTTACTTTATTAAAAAATTCTATGTTGAGTTTTTGTTAGGGCATCATGTCAATTAATTTGACAGTAAACCCTTCCAGGGCGTCGATGGAGGTATGCCCCAAGATAGACCAGGGGCAGTTAAGTAGTCTCACGCCCGAATTTTCCACTTCCTCCCCTTTCTCTACCACCTCCAATATATCATCCAGAGATTATCCTGGATGCAGCCACATAGACTATTCAGGCTATTCACTCTTTGAGTGGTCATTTGGTTTCGCATGCTTCTATAGTAGCTCAACCATATTTTGGTGATGTTGGCAAAGGCTCGAGTGTTGCAGCATCATCCTCCTCAGGTCCAAATATTTGTGTGCCACATACTTGCACTATGTTCCACCAAATATGCTTGGGTCCTCTTGTACAACCAGTTGAGCATCCCTTGGAAACTTTTGATTGTGACCTCCATGATGTGGACATTATAGATCAATCGTAGGGGAGTGGAGCGCACACTACAAATTCCTCTCCTGCTAGAGAGGGGGATGCTGGAATAGTGACACATGTAAGATTTAAGTTGTAATTTCATAACTTGTATTTTTTTTAAATGAATATTAGTAAGAGATAGTATCAAGTACTAATATTTATTTACATGGTCTATTTAACAGTTGATGTCTGAGGAGTAGCTCACATGGGTGACTGATAGCACCCTTAGGGCCATTTCATTTGGCTTGGAAACACACACACACTATATTTTCGTACTCACTTGTTTACATTTTTTATTATATACTTGCTTGTCATTTGAATTGTCATTAATGAAATTATATAATAACTTATATGTTTATCTTATTTTTCTCTTGTAGGAAATACCTAGTGCGAGTGAGGTGCAGCCTTGTCTAGACTATGGAGGCGCAAATTTAGATAAGGGAAAGGTAATTGAACTCAAATTGGATTGAATTAAGATTTTTAAGATCTTATATTGATTATACATACATCGACATAGATTGGTAGTTTCAGATGTACTTGTCATTTTTATGTACTGGCAATTATGAGCTATACATCATTGTTGACAAATGACACACTACCTAAAGGATTAGGTATTGGAACACATCAAGGAGTAGGTGTTGAAACACCTCAAAGAGGAGGTGTCAAAAGACCTCAAGGAGATAAATAAAAAGATCAACCTAAAGAGGTATGTGTTTATTTTATTTTGTGTTTGGTAAATATGTTCCTATTACCAATAATCGTATGCTAACTTGGATCAATTTTATGTTTTTTTTCACATATATAGATTGGAATTTCAAATTTTGGTTTGGTATATTCTAGGACTCCTAACCCTTTGAAGAGACGTATATTTTAGGTAATCAAGATTTCAATTTTAGAGTTCAATTAAAATTCAATGTATATTGATTTTGATGTTAATTATTCGATTGTATATTATATAGTATAACTAATGTCAATTGTGGTTTGAATTTTTCTTGTGTAGCTACCTTTAGAGCCAACGAGTGCTTCAAAGAGACTCCATTTTGATGATCCACTAGTAGTTTAGGATGAGATAGACATTTTGGCATGTAAATTTTGAATACATATTGAGATAGCATATGCCATATTTTGTAAAACTTTGTCTGAGTTGGCATCGATGCCATTTTTGTATATGGACATACACTTGATTATTGGATAATTTGATATATGGAAGTTGACGATCAAAATTTAATTTGTTCCTCATGTGCATGATTAAACTCTTTGAAAATTTTATCTTGAGCAATGGTTAAATATCAATGTACAATAGCATAAAAAATGAAGGTTATATTATGTAGTTTATATTTATATCGCTGATTACATTGCATTACACATATTTCAAAACTCAAATCATTACTTCACATTTCATAACTAACAACTAGATGTTCATAGATGAATTTTTTTTAATTACAATATAGTTTTTACAAAGTCAACCTAAGCAGTTATCCAATTACTTCACATTGCACAATTAAAAACTATGAGCGGTTGTCAATTGCATTTGCTTGTCATGGAATTCTATGAGACCACATTTATTTGAAGCTTTTTTTCAAATAGACTATTGCCTTGTCTATGCTACCACATTTTTCATACATGTCTACCAAATATTTTTATCAAACAGTTCACTCTAATTCCTTTATCACCCCTAAAAATGTGTTCCTACTATTGATGTTATTAGTAGCATCGGACTGCTTCTTCCAACGATCACCTTAAGTTGTAATAAATTAAATGATAGCCTATGGATATTTAATTTATACTCATTTGATTTAAATGGATGAGGCCGACCTTCTTTGATATTATTTTGTAATTTATTATTTTCAAGAGAGGTCGACCTCCTTGAAGAGTCGCCTTATTTTGTATAAATACAAGGTGATGTTTGTTCATTTCCTCAATCAAGTTCATTTAGCATAATTCAAATTCCAAGCAGAAGTTCACACTTGAGCAACAATGCTTCATCTTGCAACAACAGATCGATTTCAAGCAGAAGCATATTCAATTGTATTTTTGCATCTAGGAGAGGTGTTATTATTCATTGTATCAAATTCAGCCATGAGTTGGGCCTGAGTTGTAAGCAGATTTTTGCTCTTATTCCTTCATTATATAAGAGACATTCATGTTCTTTCTGCTCAATCCTCAAACAAGGAAAAAAATATGCTTCAAGAGGAATAGAGATAAAGGGTCAGATGGTGCTCCTGCATTCAAGAAGAAGTGGGACCTCTCTCGTGTTCAATGCCTTAGATGTGACAAGTTTGGTCACTATGCGAAGGGTTGCCCTACCAGGCCTAAGCAACATGCTTCATTTGCAGATGTGATTGAGATCTCTCCCCAAAATGATTCTAGTGAATTTATTCTCTATTCATGGGCCTATGTTCAAGTCATGAAGGTCGTGTACTAATCTGAGCGCAAGAGCAACATTTTGTACTTCCACCCTTTAGAATATTTAAGAGATAAGTATTCTTTGTTTTGATAATTACCCTTCTAGGCTAAAATTGAACTTGTTGAGTTGTGCAAATCTGACATTATTTACTTGGATTATGTGTGACTAGTAAATAGTGATAACTTTGATAAGATTCTTTAGAATTAAGAATTATTCATTGCAAGTTGTATCATGCTAATGTGTGAAGATTGTCTTTTGTTATGCTAAGATTAGCTCTTCCTAATATGAGTGCAAGATAGGAGTCTAGAAGTTGTAGTAGGGTTGAAATAAAGGTGTTTGACTAGTTTTTTGCAACAAGATATGGTCTCATGGCTTTTTTTCGCACAAAAAACAACATTGGAGCTCGATTGGAGGCTGAAAACTACTTGTAAGGGCATTAATAAATCTTGTTCTACAACTCATATGACCAAACCGGTTGTTCCATCACATCTAAATGGGTGAGCTTAGGTTAGGTACGATTCCCTTTCACACCCAAACAGACCGAAGCAGTCTGAGCTACATTCAATCATTGAAATCCCTTAAGAGTCCGAAGTGTAGAAGGGAAACGATCTTTGACGAACTGTTACTTAAAAATCACGATGCTTACAAACTCTTTTTCTGAGGATATGGGATCATGTTGGGACCATCTACAATAACCTCTCTCTATTTTTTCTATCTCGAAGGCATTTTCCCATGGTGATGAGTTTTTAGTTGAGGGAAAAGTTGCCAAATGGAAGCAGTGTGAAGTTGCAAAGAAGAGAAAATTTCATTCTCTAACTCATACGACCAAACAGACTATTCCAAAATGTCCGCATGGATATTTTACGCTAGGTATGGTCCTCTTTTGCACCCAAATACGCCGAATCACTCCTAGCTACATTCGACCGACGATTTCCCTTAAGAGTCCAAAGTGCTAAAAGGCAACAAGCTTTGACAGACTATTTCTCAAAAACTGTGATGCTTATAGACTCTTTATCTTAGGATATGGGATTGTGTTGGGACCATCTACAATAACCTCTCTCGGTTTTTGCTATCTCGAAGGAGTTTTCCTGTGGTGATGAGTTTTCAGTTGAGGGAAAAGTTGCTAAATGCAAGCAGTGTAAAGTTGCAAAGTGGTGCAACTTTCATTCTCTAACTCATACGACCAAACAAAGTGTTCCAACACATCCATATGGGTACGTTTACGTTAGGTATGGTCCTTTTTTGCACCAAAATATAAAAAACCACTCTGAGCTACATTGGGTCGACGATTTCCCTTAACAGTCCAAAGTGCTAAAAGGCAATAATCTTTGAAAGACTATTTCTCAGAAAACATGATGTTTACAGACTCTTCGTATGAGGATATGGGATCATGTTGGGACCATCTACAATAAAATCTCTCGGTTTTTTCTATCTCGAAGGTGTTTTCCCGTGGTGATGAGTTTTCAATTGAGGGAAAAGTTGCCAAATACAAACAGTGTAAAGTTGCAAAGTGGTGCAACTTTCATTCTCTAACTCATACGACCAAACAGACTGTTCCAAAATGTCTGTATGGGTAGGTTTACATTAGGTATGGTCCTCTTTTGCACCCAAATATGCTGAATCACTCTGAGCTACATTGGATTGATGATTTCCCTTAAGAGTCCAAAGTGCTAAAAGGAAGCAATCTTTGACAGACTATTTCTCGGAAACCATGATTCTTACAGACTCTTTCTTCTGAGGATATGGGATCATGTTGGGACCATCTACAATAACCTCTCTCAGGTTTTGCTATCTCGAAGGCATTTTCCCATGGTGATGAGTTTTCAGTTGAGGGAAAAGTTGCCAAATGCAAGCAGTGTAAAGTTAAAAAGTGGTGCAACTTTCATTCTCTAACTTGTATGACCAAACAGACTATTCCAACATATCCGGATGGGTATGTTTACGCTATGTATGGTCCTCTTTTGCACCCAAATACGTCTAATCACTCTGAGCTACATTGGACCGACGATTTCCCTTAAGAGTCCAAAGTGCTAAAAGTCAGCAATCTTTGACGGACTATTTCTCGAAAACCATGATGCTTACAAACTCTTCGTTTGAGGATATGGGATCGTGTTGGGAATATCTACAATAAGGTTGGATCAAGATTCTACAATTCCTAACTCTTGCATCAAAAAAATCTTACCCAATCAACTTGAATCAATTACATGGGAAATGAAATTCAAATGAACTTTTTACATTTTTATTTTTCGAAAAAGTGGAAGGCCACTATAATTTATTATATATAAATAGGAGATATTACAAAACCTGGTTCAAAAAAGCATACCGATAGGAAAGAACCAGGAATAAAACCTCTAGTTGTAGCTCGATTAAGTACAAAAATCTCTTTACATTTTAAACATACCCTTTATACAATGCCAAACATTTGACCCATATTTCAAAAAACATCACTAGATATAGATTATGCCTATACATAGTTATGGCCTTTTTACATTGTTTCACATTTCAAAATTCAATTCTTACAAAATCTGCCTATTTGAGGCATTCAGGGCACAATCTTCCACAAGAGTAGTATGTTGGCGTTCTAGAGTGACAAGCACCTATACAAACCATCAAAGTAGCAGTTAAACTACATACTGTTAGAATCAAATATGCTCTGATACCATGTTAGAATTGGCTATGGATGCCAAGATCTATGGACCAAATAGAAAGCACAAAGAAGAGAGAAAATAATATGACAAGAATAAACTGTATTCAATGTCAATGATAATGCTTCAATTTACAAATGTAGTAGAGACCCCTTGGTTATATAGCCAAGGTGAGAACATAGGAGTGCATAAGATTATGACAAGTGTCGTAATCTTATGACATGAAACAACAATGAAAAGCTATCACTCCACCTAAAGTGGAAAGGTGATAATGTGATAACCACCACAAATAGTGGATGGTGGAAACCTAATCACATGATATGTCCATGAAAGGTGGAGGTGATAAAGTAATAAGAAGATAAGTCCACCAAAGGTGGAAATTCTCCAACAACTCCTATGTGGTCCCTAAGTAAACTTAACTAAGGTGTAATTATGACCTAGGACAAGGTACAAAATATTTAATTACACCAACACCCCCCCTTAAGTGCAACTTAGGGAGAATGTACACAAATGCAAACAATGCAAGATGGGTCCCGACAACTAGGCCATGTTAGGTACCCATGTACAAATGCAATGCAATCTCTCACAACTGGAGAAAAGGAGAAAACCCAGTGGGACAAAACTCCTCCCCAAAAGAGAGATGAAATACAATAAAGAAATGCTCTCAATGAAGAATGAGAAGGTAAAAACCCCATGTGAGGAAAAAGACCCCCCCATAAGAGAGAAGTAGAAGAGAGACAAGGCAGCCCCCCCTCAATGTTGAGTCTCCTGCAATGACGGTAGAAGCTCGACATTGAATGCTGAAAATGATCCAATTTCGCCGAACAACGTTCCTCCCCTTAGGAAGAAACAAAACCAAGAATGTATGCAGGATGTATGATGTCTCTGAAGCATGCTCAAGTGTCTCCATGTTGATGCCGAAAAATGACACACTCCAAACAGGCATTCTAGGCCACACCACTGAAGAGTACAATCCAACATCTAGTAGAGAAGAATGTAGAACATGATCCAAAGAGAAATATATCCCCTCTAAAGACAAAGAAGCCTCCTCCAAATGTTGTCCAAAAGTATCCACACTCACGCCAAACTGCAAAGAATGATCATGTAGAGAATGAACAAGAGGGTCAAAGTGTTCCCTCACAACAACTGAAGAAGGAGCATCTTCATCAAAGAGAAGATGGATGTCATCAATGATGTCCCCCAAATCTGCAAGATGAGACTCCACAAACAAGTCTGAAATACCTATCAAGAAGCCATCCAAAGTAGCCATATCTGGAAGACAATGTATGTCCTGTTGCACAGAATCACAAGGAACCCAAACTGTGGAATCACAAGCATCATCAACTGCAATAGTAGATGGAGGAGATGAAATGCATGGCTCAAGTACTGGATCTGATGTGAGAACTCCCAAGTTCAAGTAGCCAAATGTCTCCTCTGAATCATGGTTCACACTAGGAGTGTGATGAATAGTCGAAGGAACAATGTCACCATCAGAAGCAAAATCTGCAAAGGTATACAACCGAGATGAATGATCAACCACCCCAGTAGCAATGATGTCTCTACTCTCCAAGTCTCGAATGATGACCGAATCAGGTGTGAACTCCACAGTTCTCCCATTTCCACCATGTGTAATCTGATATATGGAAAGAAGATTGTTTGTCAAATGAGGAACACACAAAACATCCTGGAAAGTGTTGTCCCCAAAACTAATAGATCCCTTCCCAAGTACACCCATGTATGTATTGTTTCCAATCAAGATAGGGGACATAGAACAAGGCTGAAATGAAGAGAAGATAGATTGTGAAGGTGCCATATGATGTGATGCTCCTGAATCTAGAAGCCATCTACCTGATCCTGGACTTGAATAAGCACAAAGAGCTTCTCCTTTACTGCTTGATGTAGATGCCAAATGAACTTTTCCCTTAGACTGTTTTGAAGAAGAAGAAGAAGAAGATTCAAACATTCTAGAAGGCAAATCAATTTGATTCCTTTTGAGAATATTTTTCAACTCATCAATATCCTTCTTATAACAATAGTGTTCTTCATGTCCATCCTTCTTGCAATATGCACAAAAAGACCTCTTCTTCTTAGATGATTCTTCTTTTGAATGAGTGGATTCTGATTCTTTATGTGGCTTGTTCTTTTTCATCTTTTGCTTCTTATCAAGATTCCCTGATTCTTTCTGTACCTTTGACTCACTAGAAACCAATGCATGTGGCTTGGAAGACTTGATTAGACCCATGTTCATTAACTTAGCTTCCTCTTGGATTAGGAGATTTGCAAATTCATCAAACTTAGGATCAACATATGATGCTCCCATAGAAAGTCGATGGGTATGAAAGCCAGAAACAAATACTGAATACTCAGGACCAAGCTTGGATAACACATTTAGAATCAATTGTAAATCCTCTTTTTCAATACTGCATTCTTTCAACTATGTTCTTAATTGCTTTATTTTGGAGATGTAGTCTTGGATGTGGTCAAAACTTTTAGGATCAAGATTCATTAAATCATTATCAATCTGATATCCCCTAATCTTAATTATTTTACCATACAAGTTTTCAAAAGTCTCCCATACTTCTTTAGTTGTTTTACATGAATCAATATAAAATTGTAAATCAAATGAGACTAGTGAACATATGCATCCAAGTGTTTTCTCACGATTAATCTCCCATCTTGCCAATTCATTAGCATCAGTAGGTTGAGAAACGGTTTCCTTTAGATAGCCTATTAGACCTTTTCCCAAGAGATAGTTCCATACTGATTTTCTCCATGTAGCATAATTATGTGGAGTTAGGAGTTCAATTTGAGATTTACCCATTGCAAGAACACAAACCAAGCAAAAGAATGCAACCAATCACTGCAGATTACCCCCCCAAATCACTCAATCATGAAGCCCCCCAAGAAATATATGATTTGGCACTTTATACTTAGTGCGTTTACAATTGCCACTGCCAAAAACAACAAGGTGGACTTTGATCTTGGTACATGCAGATGCCAAAATAGGCCTCAAACTCACAATATAAAAATTACAGTAGATGAGATAAATTTGATCACACCATTGGAAAGTATAGGAAAAATCGTACACTTTAAAAAAAAAACGGCAACCAAAAATGTTACCGTAGGAGCAAGTTATGAGCTCCCGAAGTTCTCAAAATGAGGACGAAGCAGCAACACCTGTGAGAATCTGCAATTTCTAGAAAAACCAGAATCCAAAACCAAAAATTGATTGCACCACTGTGAAGAGCACAAAAAATTAGCCCAAATAAAAAAAAATTGCTCGAAAAAAGGAGCCAAAATGACTAAGTTATGAGCATTTGAAATCAGACTGCAAAATCCAAAAGCCCATCCGTGAAGGGGAAGAAAATTTTCCAATGGGCGCTAATGTGTCGCTGACGTCAGCAATGTATGAGGTTAAATTTGACGTGCGTCAGGCCATCACCGAAAAAAGCGCCTTGCCGGTAAATGAAGGAATATTCTCTGCGTTGGTCGGAATATTCTGAGAAAGTGGCCGGTATATTCCCCTGCTGCTCTGCCGGTTTTTGAATTAACCGTCAGTGGAAATGTCGCCAGAATTTGGAGGAACCACTAGTTTTGCTACTGGGTTTTGCAAAAGCGCCTGCATGGAGTCCACGTGGACAGGTGGTGGGGCCGCCTGTACCCGCGAGTACACTGTACCCTCGGTACAGTCCGCAGAAATAAAGATTTTTGCTTTTCGATTTTGATTTTTTAAATTTTTTTTTTTTTCCAAATAACAAATATTCGATGGAAAAAAATATGAAAATTTTTCAAATAATTTTCAACTGAAATAATTTTTTTTTTTTTTTTCTTTTCGAAAAATCGTACCAGCGCAATGATGGCGACCTGGGCGCCGTACGACTCTTTGGGCAAAATTTTTTTTGCCTCACCAAATGACTTGGTCTGATTTGGACAATTGGACAGTCGATCTTAGGGTTTTTGGCCCTTCTGGATGCGATGGCAGGGTTAGATTTGACCCAAAATGCTCCAAAAATGCAGCTACTTTCTGGATCTGGCAGCCACAATGCAACTTCAAACCCTCATAGATTTGGCCTCATATATCCGATTTGGACGAAACAAAAGGAAAAATTGACTTTCTCGAACCTTTCGGACACAATGGTGAGCTTAGATTTGCACCAACAAGCTCCGATATAAACCTGCAATAAAGAGCCAAAAATGAAACCTCCCCAAATCTGGTACCTCTCTTCAAAAAATGACTCTCCAATGGCACCCAACCCGCTCTGATACCATGTTAGAATCAAACATGCTCTGATACCATGTTAGAATTGGCTATGGATCCCAAGATCTATGGACCAAATAGAAAGCACAAAGAAGAAAGAAAATAATATGACAAGAATAAACTGTATTCAATGTCAATGATAATGCTTCAATGTACAAATGTAGTAGAGACCCCTTGGTTATATAGCCAAGGTGAGAACATAGGAGTGTATAAGATTATGACAAGTGTTTTAATCTTATGACATGAGACAACAATGAAAAGCTATCACTCCACCTAAAGTGGAAAGGTGATAATGTGATAACCACCACAAATAGTGGATCTACCACAAAAGGTGGAAACCTAATCACATGATATGTCCATGAAAGGTGGAGGTGATAAAGTAATAAGAAGATAAGTCCACCAAAGGTGGAAATTCTCCAACAACTCCTATGTGGTCCCTAAGTAAACTTAACTAAGGTGTAATTATGACCTAGGACAAGGTACAAAATATTTAATTACACCAACACATACAATAGAAAATATGCTTAGAATAACCAATCTATATTATTGTAATTTGTCACATAGCTCTCTGAAAGGATTAGAGCTGGCTATTGTTGTAGCAAGTTCATGATCAATCATGTTAGGAATATCACAAAATTTGTCAAATGATAAATCTATATTGTCACTACAAAAAAGATGCTGAGACTAACAAATCTATATTAATCTAAACAACCTGAATGATGATGAATTGGTAATTCAAACTATAAAAGATGCTTTGAATAACCAATATATATTATTGCAATCTGTCGCATACCTCTTTGAAAGGATCAAAGCTAGCTATTGTTGAAGCAGGTCCATGATCAATCGTGCCAAGAATATCACAAAATTTGTCAAATGATACATCTATATTGTCACAACAAAAAATATGCTTAAGCATTGTACCTTCCATTCTTGAATATGCTATTCAAGTATGCCTAAAGGGTCATCTCTTTGCTTAAGAGTATCCAATATTGCTTCATGATCAACATTACTAAGTGTCCATAGTTTTTTTGTCTTTGGTTTGGCATGATGCTTCAACAACTTAACATTTGTTGCTATAACAAGGTGTGAATACATGAGAATGGTTTTGTGTTTCTCGTAGTATTTAAATGCAGGTATGCCATTTTTTCTAATCATGTATGTTCGCAACCAAGTTCCTACAACCACAACTGAACCTGTAGGATACGTGAACCCATCATCATCTTCCATCAATTGTGTTAGCTTGTGCTTTACCCGCACACATCGAGCCAACCAATATTTTGTTCTCTCTTCATTCCCTTGCAGTGCAACAACTGCAAAAATATGTCCTGGATGTAGATCTGAAAGTCGGTCGTAATCAAGTGAACTTTCCATTTCCGTAATTTGTCATGGATATAGTTTGAGATAATAGTTAGATACTGTGGAACCCATGTATCCACCCACTCACTTGACTCACATTGATCCCACTCACACTGAATACAACTTTGACAAAAACAAGCCAACTATCGTGTCCAAAAGGTCCATGTTCTTGCATCTGAGCTTCAAAATGAAAGCATATTTGAAGAATCTTTGATTGTATGATAATCCAATCTGCCTCTCACTGTACCCTCCTCAACCAACCAAAATAATCCGTGCATTTTGAATCAAGTGTCCCTCCTTATGACAATGCTGAACTACACCAATCAATAATAGAACATGCATCACTGAATTTTTCTCCTGAAATCTTCAATTTCTCCTTAAATAGAGATCTCTTTACACATGCACCTACTCCATCATGATCCCCTTTCCCATGCCCAACTTCAAAAAAACTCCAAATATTAGGTACACCCCTCTCTACATGCATTCTACTCAACCAATAAAACATGCGAGCATTCTTGAATTGACCTATGCAGTTATCTGACCAAATGAGATGTCGGCCCAGTGCTATATCACGCTCCTACAAGAACTCAAAAAAAATCTTGAAACAATGCTGGACATACTCGGACGAGTGAGATCTATCATCACTCATATAAAAATGATACTCTTTGATTATCTTTCGATCCTCCTCTGTACTATTAGGTGCATGTCTAAACATTATGTGGAAAAAAATAGCAATCTGAATGGAATTGTAATACTGAGATTGAACCTCATTTTGTGGTTGCAATGTGTAGTTTTCTGCAAAATCAACCACTGATATAATAGTGTCAATCGGAAAAGAGTCCTTACATATCCTGAATTGTTGATCCAACCACTGAGACCTATGACTATGCCTTGCATATTTGTAGAAAAATATTGTCCTTAAAATCTGAAACAAAATCAGCAACACTACATTCTTTTGTAAGCAACTCGCATCTAGAACCTTCACCTCCACTCTGCAAAGTATATTTGACTATCTCATATCTCTTTTTCTCAATAAGATTCTTTCCAAATTCATGTTTGGAACCCTCATGAAAACATTGAACAAAATTTGACAAGCCACCACATTGTGAGCACTTCACATTTAAACAATCATTTCTATAGAAAAAGGAACCATCATCCCTAGAACATAAAAATAGATCTAGCAAGTCCCTTGATGATTTCGGAAGATGCATTGCACTACACTCCTACAACATTTCATTAGTATGCAAAGTAGAACGGATATAGCATAATAGTTCATGGTACATTGAGAAATCCACATGGTATTTGCAACAACAAGTATTACGAATCTTAAGAGGCACACAATAAAATGGCTTCAAACCTTCAAAAAAAAATTGCGAGATTTCCATATTTGGATGTGTTTGAATAAATTTGTTGAACAACATTATTTGGCTTGATTCCAAGAAATGTTTAGGATGCGGTGTACAGTCTCGATTGCCAATTCTTAACTTTAAAACATCCTTTGCATTGGGTGATACTCTAGAGTTATCATTCCAAAATTGGTGAATTTCCTTCTTTACATTATCGGTTAGCTTCTTATCAACACGTGGAAGCCTCCCGACAAAAGCCCATGTATCATTTTGAAGAGGATCATCTATTCTTTCTCTTCTTGAAAGTGCTCTACCAAATTTTTATGATTTAAGTCAAAATCAATACAAGTTTGTCTCATAAAGCGAGTATTTTTCAATTGATGGCTTACTAGGGCGGTTGTAATGACTCATTGAGCAATTCTCTTATATTTTTTCTTGTTATTTTTTCCAATAGACTTGAGAGCATTAAAAATATTTTTGACAATAATAGAATTTTTTTCAGTCCTCTTGTTCACACGGATCTTCAATTTGGCTAGCAAAGGTCTCATCTTTTACATCTTTAGCAATTGTACAAAAATTTGGCATTGCTCGGTCAATGTCTTATCACTAAAATATTGGTTGAAAAGTATTCTAGCCCACAATCGAACAATTTGTGTTGACCTCTTTCCTTCAAAAATGTTTATAATGTTATCATCAATTTCAACTAACCATTTAGGGGTCCTTGAAGGTCTTGAATTTGGAATATGTCTTTCTTCCACACAAGGTTCTTCATTTCTCGTGTAATCTGGTGAAACATAATTTACACTTGCTTCAATAATATGTTCAACATATTCATTTCCAACATTTTCACCTTGAAAATTTTCAATATCAATTTGAATAATTTCATTCCCAATTTCAATATCATGTTCAACATCTCCAATTCCAACATTTTCATTATCAATTCCAATATTTTCATTCCCAATTTCAATATCATGTTCAACATCTTCAATTCCAAATTTTTCACCTTGAAAATTTTCAATATCAATTTGAACATTTTCATTCCCAATTTCAATATCATGTTCTACATTTTCACCTTGAACATATTCAATTTCCTCTTCACTTGAAAGACCATAGGGCTCAGGTTTACCAATATTTAACATACCTTGTCTTTTCTTCCTTTGACCTTCTATATCTCTTTGTCTATATCCTTCAATTTGTTCTTTTGTCAGCTTTCTCTTACCTTTTCTCTTATGAGGAGAGTTGCTCCCCATTATACCAAATAAAAGATGCTAAAAAATCATTATGTATGATAATTTTGAGTACAGGATGCTCCAAAAAGTTTATCTTTGTCTCTTCTTATCTGAAACCACGCGTTTGTCACCTGAAAAGTGTTGCAAACAAAATGTAGGGTTCGTTGGAATGCACAAAAATGACCCACATGGGGTTTCTATGGCCCACAAATATGATATACGATATAATCAGATATCTATTTGTAAAAGATGTTCTGCAACGGTAAGATTTTAGCTCTACACATCGAAGTTTCACAAATCGGATATCCGATTTGTACACACATAGACCTAAGGGTTAATGGTAGAGAGAGGGAAAGTGTAAGATTGAGAGAGGGAGAGGGAGAGGGAGAGAGGGAGGAGAGTGGGAGAGTGAGAGGGAGAGGGAGAGAATGAGAGATAAAGGGAAGGAGATTGGGAGGGAGGGAGGCATGGATAGGGAGAGAGAGGGAGAGGGAGAGGGAGAGGGGAGAGTGAGAGAGTGAGAGGGAGAGTGGGAGAGTGAGATGGAGAGGGAGAAAGGGAGAGTGGGAGAGTGAGGGAGAGAGGGAGAGTGAGAGATTGAGAGAGGGAGAGTAAGAGTAGGAGGTAGACATAGAGGGAGGGAGATTGGGAGGGAGAGAGGGAGGGATAGGGAGAGATAGAGGGAGAGGGAGATGGAGAGGGAGAATGGGAGAGTGAGAGAGTGGGAGGGAGAGTGGGAGAGGGAGAGAGGGTTTAGAGTTGAGGGAGAGAGGGAGAGGGAGAGGGAGAGGGAGAGGGGGAGGGGGAGAAATAGGAGGGAGAGTGGGAGGGAGAGAGTGAGGGATAGGGAGAGAGAGAGAGAGAGAGAGGAGTGATTGAGTGAGAGACTTGAGAGAGATAGAGGTGGAGAGAGAGAGAGGGAAAGAGATAATATTTAAATATTTTATGTATTGGTAATATATATATATATATATATATATATTTAAATATTTATATATTAACTAAAATATTGAAATAATATTAAATATTATACATTTAATAATATATTATATTTAAATACATAATTCAGTAAGAGATTATCATAAATTGTATATTAAATATATTACATTATAAACTTTATTACATTTTTAAATCATATATTAAAGATTGTATAAAAAAATTAAAACTCATATCTAAAACATATCATATATCGAATTCAAATCGGATATCGGATTTGAATCGGATATCTAATATGCTGACACAAAATTTAATGCCTAGGGATTAGGCTTGGGATTTGGTTTGGACCTGCCAATCCTAAAAATTCAACACGTAAAATGTGTTTAACAACTTACCTTGCTTTTCCAAAATTCACCCATGTGGCTGACGACTTTTATTTTACCCAAATTGATAAAACGAAAAGGGTTTGTAAAGGAGTTTCTCAGCTTTCTACCAATATAAATTATATTTTACTTAGAATCCAATAAATAATTATTTTTTATTTTTTATTAGAATTACGACTAAAGTCTTGATTAATAGTCTGATAAAAAAACATCTATAGTTTTCAAACGGTATCACATTTTTTGAATCCAAAACATGTGTCACATTCTATGCTTGGCATACTATAGGATTAAAAAAAATGAATTTCATGAAGTTTTGACCAAGTTAAGGTGGTCAGACATACAATTTTTTATATTTTTTTAAAGTTGTAATAAAAAATTAATTTAATTAATTATCTATTTGAAAAAAAATTACAAAAAAATATTCATCACATCCAGACATGAGTCCTCTACTTATATCTAAAATATTATCACTTTATTATGGTTAGGGTGGTCAAACAGACACCTACTTCTTATTTTTTTCGTGAAATTTTAGTACTATTGCATTGAAATTTCAAATTCTCACCAAATAGATCTTTTTTTTAAACCTAGTATTTTAGAAACTACATTCAATTTCCATAGATTCTATTCTTACATATTTTTGAAATAATATAGATAACTTATTCAAATTTTTATGTCAAGTTGCCCAACTCTAATTTTCTGAATTTTCATTGCCA
Source organism: Sequoiadendron giganteum (assembly GCA_007115665.2). Classification (NCBI taxonomy): domain Eukaryota; kingdom Viridiplantae; phylum Streptophyta; class Pinopsida; order Cupressales; family Cupressaceae; genus Sequoiadendron; species Sequoiadendron giganteum. Next base: position 44,749,141 of record CM021110.1, read on the forward strand.
CTTAGGGGCCTATTTTTTCCATGATGATCTTGCACATACCCATCACCTCTCCGGTGTTGTCTGATAGGGGGGAATATCTTCAATGGTGGAGATTTCTAGGGAAGTTGTTCAGTTCTTCTCAAATCTATTCACTAACTTTTTGTTGGCAACCAAGAGGATGTTATTCTGGATTGTATTCCTCCTCTAGCTTCTAATGAGATGAATGTTTCTCTTATTCACCTTGTTCTATTGTCAAAAATGGAGGAGATTGTGTTTCAAATGAAAAAAGGTAAAGCTCCTGGTCCGAATGTTTTCCCTAATGAGTTCTTTAAGGAGTTCTAGGAAATTATCAAGTTGGATTTGCTTGAGGTGGTTCAATAATCTCAGTGTAATAAGAAGATACGAGGGCACTAATTATCTAGGTCAATTCAGATCCATAGCCCTATGTATTGTGGTTTACAAAATTATCCCTAAATTGTTTGCTAAAAGACTTAAGTTGTGGCTCAATTCTCGGATCTCTATTGAGCAAGGGGGTTTTGTTATTGGTAGGAAAATCCTTGATGGGATTGTGATTTATTTGGAGGCTATCCATTCTATGGTGACCTCAAAGGAGAAGGCTATGTTCATCAAAATTGACATGGAAAAGGCTTATGACAGGGTCAAATGGGAGTTCTTACAAAAGATTCTTCAGGCTTTTGGTTTTGGCAAGGAGTGGATTGAGTGAGTCATGAGTTGTGTTTCTTCATCCTCTTTTTTAGTGCTTATTAATGAGGAATCTTTAGAGTTATTTGGTGCTTCCATAGGTCTTCGTCAAGGTGACCCCCTCTCTCCTTACCTTTTTATCATTATGGTTGAGGGATTGGGAAGATTTATCAAGTCTCATGTTCAACAAGGCATGATCTAGGGTTGGAGCTGGGAAGGTAGGGCGAATCCTTATTCTCATATGCAGTTTGTGGATGATACTGCTTTGATGAGAATTGACAGAGTTTAGGAGGATTTGAACTTAAGGAAAACTTTGGATATTTACTTGCATGCTTTTGGTCAAAAGATAAATGAGGATAAGTCCTTAATCTTTTATTTTAACACTCCTCAGCTCATTCAAAATAGGATTGCTTGAATTCTTCAGTTTCAGATCAGCTTGCTCCCCTTTTTTTATCTTGGGATTGGACCATCTTAGTGGGATCTCTATCAAGATACCTTTGGTAGGATGTGTTGGAGAATTTTCATAAGCGGGTTGGTCATTGGACCTATTTTTGTCTCTCTAGGGTTGGACAAGTGACTCTCTTGAAGTCTGTGGTTCATGATCTTCCTATTTATAGATGTTTTGTGCAAGTTTCTCCCTAGTGCTTTGTTAAATATTTTGATGCCTTAGCTCGTCAGCTCCTATGGGTTGGTAACTTGTCTTCTTCAAATTGGAGCCTTGTCAAGTGGAACTTTGTTTTTAGGTTGAAATAGGAGGGTGGTCTTGGCCTCAAGTTGGTTGGTTTGATTGGCCAAGTCTTAGCAGCTAAGTTATATTGGCATTGGTGTACTAGTCAAGATCAGGATTGGTCTTGGATTCTTACTGTTAAGTATCTTCGAGGAGTGTGCGTAGAGGATGTGCCTCACTATTGCCTTATGGGGAAAGGATCTATGATTTGGGAGACTCTCAAAAGAGGGGTGAAGCTTATTAAGAAGGGTTTATTCTGGATTTTCAATTTAGTGGCTCAAATGCTCTCTTTTAGCATGATTCATGGGATGGGTATGCCCCCATCTTGGAAATGTATCCTCACCTTTGAACCATTTGTAATAGTTTCCTTGATGTTGGTTGGAGTAGATATCATGATTTTAAAATGGTGCAGGTTTTGGGTCAGGTGGAGGTGGCACGTTGGAAGGATCTGCAAGAGTGGTAATTGGGGGGAATTAATGAGGACCAACATGAGCTTGCTAAGATTTTGGCTGATAGAATGTGCAATTCCCTAGCTAGGAGGGATACTTTGGCTTGGGGCCCTTCTCCAAAGGGTAAATTTATTGCGGCCTCGAGGTACCTTAAATTGGACATACAACTATTTGGGAGGTTGGAGGTTACTTGGTGGAAGCAGGTTTGGAGCAAATTTTCCTAGCCCAAATGTAACTTTTTCTTATGGTTGGTTGTCCAGAACATATGCCTTACTTGGGATACTTTATAAAAGAGAGGTTTTCATAGTCCCTTTATCTGTGTTCTATGTAATAACAGTGAGGAAAGTTCCTGTCATCTCTTTTTTCTATGTCCTTTTTCTTAGACGATTAGGCACTTATGGTAGGGGGCTTGGAATCACTCTAGTGTTCATGCTACTTCTTTGGTTGAGTTCTAGGAGAGTTTAGGTAGGCCTTTTGCTCAAACTTCTTTTCTCAAGTTTTCTTGGTGTCTTGGTCCTTCTCTTATTATTTGGAAGTTGTGGTTGGAAAGGAACATGAGGATATTTCAGGGGGTGCAAGTGGCTATGGCGCACTTTGGCTTAAGGTTCTTAGTAAGGTACATGAAACTATATCTACAAAGTGTGATATGACAGAGTCTGTGGACCCTTGTGATGAGGCTATCTTAAGGAATTTGAACTTGGGGGTTGGTGTCCCTGGTTACCTGGGTAGAAGGGGATCTTAGCATAGCAAGCAAAAAATTCAGTGAGATGGTAGGTGGTTTCCTCCTCCTTAGGGAGTTCTCAAGGTAAATACTAATGGTTCCTCTCGAGGAACCTTGGCCATGCTGGGATTGGGGGAATTGAGCGTAACAGTGCTGATGATAGTGTGTTTTTCTTCTTTGTCTATAAGGGACAACAAACTAATAATCTTATGGAGGCCTTGGCTATTCTCTATGTTGTGGAAAGAGGTTACTCTCTTGGTTGTAGGAAGATTATTTGTGAATTTGATTCACATATTGTGGTTGATATGATGAATGCCAATAGATTGGAGGGAGCTAGTTGGCAACTAGTTGTCTTGATTAAGCAAATTTTGAGGATGTGTAGCTCATTGGAGTATATTTCATTTTTCCATATCCCAAGAGAGTGGAATAAGGTGGTTGATTGCTTGGCTAAATGGGCTTTTGAGCACGATGTTGGGTGGGATGTGGGTGACTAGAGTCTTCTGCCTCCGAAGTACATGAGGTCTTTGGAAATAGTTATTCTAAAGGATAGGATTATGTAATTGTGCCCTTCTCAGGTTCTCATGGAAATCTTTGTATTTCTGGTTGTTTTGTAATGTTCCTTGATTTTCTAATAAAAAATTTACCCCTCTTTTATTAAAAAATAAAGATTAATTTATAATTGTAAAAAAACATATGTATGTTGACTCTTTCATAATTATTGTTGACATGTTCAGATTATTACACTTCATCCTTTGTTGTTACTATAGTTCATTTTTTCATATATTAAACAAAAATAAATAAAATGGATAAAATAAAATAATTCAAAATTCAAAATTAAGATTTATATATCCACACATATATGTTTTTATATTAGATAAAAGGAGCTTTTGAAAGAACCCCAATTCTTTTACAAAACCTCAGACAAATGAGACAAACAACACTCAAAGATTGTATAACAAAACTACCAAACAAACAACGAAATAAAAATTCTAATAACAAAATCAAAAGAACAAACCTAAACAATTCCATATATATATTTTTATGATTATTTGACATAATTAGAATACAATAAATAATATAAATAAAACAAAATGAATCTTAACTTCAAAATTAAAATTTATATATCTGTATATACTAAAATAAAATAAAAAAGGGCTCTTAACTACTATTTAAGATTTCTGCAATTAATTTTTTAAATATTGTGTTTTGCTTTTTATTGCAGAACATACTCTCGACAGAATCAATACTGTATCTATTGATGTGATAGAAGTAGGAAAAATTGCATGGCTTGGAATGAAAGAAATTGGATTGGTTCATTGGCTTTTTCGTAATATAATTATTACATTCTTTTAAAAAAAAAGATTCAAGCGTGGTTTCAGTAATTTGATAAGTACTAATTATTATTAAATAGAATAAAAGTATGGTGAGTTAGTTGGTGCCCTGTCCATATCTCTAAACTTGTCCATGCAGATGGACAGCTCAAGATTTTATTACAAGACAACCAGGTATGCTGCACCTTTCGGGCTACTTTTTGAAAAAAATAAAACTACCATGTGAGAATGCCCAGAGGATTATTTTACGTCAAAATAATAATAATGGGCACGATCTAGAATCTGTAGATCTGCAGAATCCTCCCAAGATTTTGATTTGGATCTTTGTATCTGTTTGTTTGTGGGCAAATGCTACAAATGTGCAGTAAAAATGGGCCTAGAGAGAGGGAGCATTGAGGGAAGATGGAGGTGGAGAGAATATCAGTGGAAAAGTTAAGGGGTGTGCAGGTATTGGGAAGAGGGGGCATGGGGACTGTATTTTTAGTTGTAAAAGAGAATGCTCAGGCACAGGCACAGCCACCACTGGCACTCAAAGCCATAAGCAAATCTGCAACTGACAAGAGCAGAGCAGAAGATATTTTAAGGAGGACAGAAACTGAGTTAGACATTGCATCCTCACTGCACCACCCATTTCTGTCCACGTTGTTGGGTGTAGTGGAGACTGAAAAAATCACTGGTTTGCTTGGAGAGTATTGCCCAGGTGGGGATCTTCACAATCTAAGACTTAATCAGCCTGAAAAGACCTTTTCAGAGTCCGTCATCAGGTGATTGGCATGTTTAGAGTAAATTTCTTTGTGTGTTTTTGTAATTGTTCATAAGATATAGTTGCTGAAAAATGTAAATTGTTGTGAAGGCCCTTAAGCCTGTATTTAAATTGTAGAATCTGTATCTTATTAAATATAGTACAAGTTAAGTGGGTTTGATTGGCGAAATTTGTTTGAATCGGAATAGTATTTGGATGGATGATCTTCCAGGAAGTCTTGGATGTAGTACTGGTATGGGTGATCTTGCATAAAATCCTGATGTTTCACTACTGTGAACATCATCTAGATGCAATGAATGATCACCCAAGAAGTCTTGATGTTTTGTTACTATTGCATCATCCTGATCTCATGAAAGATAGTCAATCTGGATGACACAATATATTCCAAACCAAAAGTATTTTCTTTTATTATTCAAATCATGAACAGGCATTATATATCTTGAGATTGAAAAACATTAATGGTGGTGAAGGTCCTTAAGCCTGCATTTAAATTGTGGAATCTGCATTCTATAAAATAAGTGAGTTTGATTGGAAAAATTCTATGATTAAACTTGCTTGAGTTGCAATAGTATTAGGATGGATGATCTTCCAAAATCCCGATGTTTCACTAATGTGAACATCATCTAGATGTAATAAGTGATGTAATGAGTGTTAAGAAAATCATTCATTTTCATGAAGGATGGGTTCACTGGATTCGTGCAAGTCACTACTCATGAAATGCGAATCAATGAATTTAACTTAAAAACTACAAAATTGAATCACATGTTCAAAATGGAACAGTGGGCAGGGATTTCCTGGGTTCGGAGTAGAATGTTTTCTTTCAAAACCCAGGCATATGAAAGCATGGATGTTCTGCATGCAAGGAGATTTTTTAAGAGATTATATCAACCCTTGATTGAGATTGCTATAGCAGAACTCGGATTACTTATGAGTTATGATAGTTTCCATGTCTTTGCATCCAAATAGAGATGTTATTGGTTTCTTCCTTCTGGTCTCTCTTATGTATCCCTTCTAATATTATTTTATAGATCATGATTTCATTTGTAGTGAACATAATAAATTTTCAGTTATCTGAACTCTTTTGCTGGGGCCTTCCTCAGGTTTTATGCAGCAGAGATTGTGATAGCATTGGAGTACCTACACGGCCAGGGTATAGCCTACAGAGATCTGAAGCCAGAAAACATCCTCATACAGGCCAGTGGGCACATAATGCTCACAGACTTTGATCTTTCTACCCGGCTTTCACCCAAGCAATTGCCAGTCCTGCCCTCAAAAATACAAAATTCGAAGAGAAACAAACGTTCAAAACTTACATCCATTATATCCTGCCTAAAACCTTGCCATTCAAGCCAAACCACTATAGAAACCCATTCTTCTGCACAAGTTGCTCCCACCAACACAACATCTAATGTCAATCCTTCCACAAGATCCAAATCCCTGGTGGGCACAGATGAATATGTAGCTCCAGAGATGTTAAATGGCACTGGTCATGAATTTGCAGTTGATTGGTGGGCTCTAGGGATTCTACTCTATGAATTTCTGTATGGTAGAACACCCTTTAAGGGCGCCACAAGGAAGCACACGTTCTACAATATTCTAATCCAGCATCCCCATTTCATAGGGACGTGGACTCCTCTGCGGGATCTCATAATAAGGTTACTTGAGAAGGAGCCCTCCAGAAGATTGGGCTTCCGCAATGGAGCACAAGACATAAAACAACACTCTTTTTTCAAGTCCCTCAGTTGGGATAATGTACATTGTGTGTCCAGACCACCGTTTGTGCCTTTCTCTAATTATTCTCCACAGCACATGATGAACAATGTTAACAGTCCAATTGACATACATGAGTTGGTCGAGATGCATGGTAGAAACAAAAGCAATAAGAAGGGCATGCCTTTTTGGGTGGAGGAATTGCCCAAAGAAGAGGAAATTAAGGGTTTGGGAGTGTTTTAATTGCATTCATTTAATATCATGATCTGGTAGATCATTGATGTAAAGCTTCAACAACTATGATATATTCCAAACTATGATTTAGATTGGCTAGAATTAAATCTTCTTGTCCCAATCCATAAAGCAACCAGAGGTGATGATCTAAGAAATTACTTAGAGTTGCCATGGTTGGCAGCCACAGGCCCACCCAATCACTACATTTTATCAAGGAAACATCACTGAAACCAAATTTCAAATTTAAGTTAAAGTGTTTAAATTAGAAATTGTTTTTTATTTTAGTATCTTAGAGGTGTCTCCATAGATACAAAATAGATTAAACTTAAGTCAATGTGTTTAAATTAGATGTTTTTTTTGTATCTCAGAGGTGTCTTCGGTTCACAGCATGGTTGAGGCAGTTGGGTGAGTCAGAGTTTGAACCTACGTCAGTTGTGTGTCTTTTAACCGCTCAACCAACCAGTCTACACCTCAGAGGCTAAATTAAGTTGTTAAGCTGCTGGAATGTATGACAAGAATCTTTGATAGTCTTAGATGATTATATAGCAATTTTACACCTCATAACATCATTGAAACCAAATTTCAAAGATATAAAATAGGCTAAATTTAAGCCAATGTGTCTAAATTAAATGTTAAGTTACTAGAGTTGTCGGTAATCTTAGATGATTGAATAACAATTTTACACCTCATTCATCCATGTCGACCAAAAAAAAAAATGATTATCTCAAAAAAAAATATAAATATTTGAATGTTTGAACTATTTGAATATCTTTCACATTTTGGAAAGGAGTAAACTTAAGATGTCAGAAATTTTCGCCCCATCTTCTGGTGTATATAACAGGATTTCTCACCAGTGTAAAAGGAAAAAAAAGAAGTAATATTAACTTAGGATTGAAATTTGAATATACTAACAAGGGCAGGGTAAGTCTGATCTCATCTGGTAAAGAGTGCACTGTCTAAACGAGTAGCTGCTAACTTGAATAATGAAGAAGAAGATTTTTAAAATAGAATTATCTTTTGACTTCGCTCTTTAGCTGTAAAAAACAATCATAATTTCAACCAGAGAGTCACTTGAAAAGAAGATTTCAAGTAGACAGTAAAACAAATTATACGATAATTCTTATATATGTTAAATTTAGAATAAAATATAAAGAGATTAAAATATTATATTTTTTTAATATTCTAATGTATAATTTGATTCAATTAGAAGGAAACAAATAAAGTATAAATAAAAGCTTCCTATTTCAAATTAATTACAAATTTAAGGTTGAACTTAATGGAAGTCAAATAAAGCAAATTCATCTAATAGAATTCTATTGTCGGTTTGTGAATATGCTCAACAAATGATTGCAAATGGATGCTATGTAGTTTTTTAAGATACAAACTATCTCAATAATTTTGGTGGAAGTTTTATAGTTTTGTTTATAATTAAATGGAAAGTTTGGATAAATGGTGTACATTTGTTTTATGAATCTATGGTTGGGATTAGTTGAGAGGATTTTCTGACGAGTTTTTAAGATTTTATTTGTTTTAAATAGATGGTGAATATGTAAATTGTTTTAAAATGATTATGGCAATTAAATATTTTGTTCCAATCATATGAGAAGTATTAAATATTTAGTTGCAAAAATGGAGGGTGGAGATTAAAAGATTCTAAATAGATGGATGAAATTTAAAATTATGAAAAATTGAGAAACAAAAATTTGTTTGTGTATTTAATTAAAAACATGAGGTGAAAAATAATGTTTATTTATTTATTTTAAATGATGAGATAAAAATTATATGAATTAATTAAATACTAAATTTATTTAATTAACTAGTGGAGTGATGAGGATTTAATTAAATAAATAATTTATTTATTTGTTTATGTTCATGTTTTGTATAAGATAAGCAACATTTACAGGGTGTTGTACCCTTTACACAGAAAGCCCAAAGGGCCAAAGGAACACATAGTTCAAAAGAGCTGAACTAAAAGAACTAGCAGAAACAACTGACCGACAGCTATAGAACAACAAATTAGACCACCCCTGAGACAAAGGGGTCTAAACTGACTCCCCGAACCTGAGGCCGTGAAGAGGCAACGGATTTGGGGAGACCCTTCTTCTTCCTCAGCACAACCAACCAGGAAGGCTCAGAATCAAGCACTAACGAACGAGGCGAGGGGAGCGGATCCACCACAGCCACCCTAGGAGAGGAGCCACCACGCAACAAGTGAGTCATTCACAGCGAAGCAGTGGAGATAGGAGCTAACAAAGGTTCAGCAGAGTCGATCAATGAAGAACGTGCAGGTTCTGACAGAACAACGACAACAGAAGGTTCTGACGGAGCATAAACAACAGAAGGTTCTAACGGAGCAGAGACAACAGAAGGCTCCGCGGAAAGGATAACCGGAAGAGGGACCTGGGTAGTCACGGGAAGGTCAGGCTCCACAAAGGAACTAACTAAAGGAGCTCCTGAAGGAGGAGAACCCACAATAAGATGGTCCGAGAGAGCATTCTTCCACCAAGTCGCAGCGCCCTTGCGGAAAGCAAGAGGGCAAGTAGAGGTCAAGTGACCCACCGAAAAAAAACTCCTACACCGAAAGGGGAGACCCTCATAGTCCAAGAGCTGCTTCCAAGGTCGATCCTCCACCAACAAAACCACATCTCCAAGGAGAGGTTTGGAGATGTCCAAATACACTAACAACCGAGCTACCGTAGTATGCCCAAGCTCCCTAGTTGTAGATGTTGGATTGAATAGACACTAAGAGGGGGGGGTGAATCAGTGTTATTAACTTTTTACCAAATTTAACTGAAACTGAAATAAACCAGATATATGCTCTCATTTATCAATGATAGAATCATTCATGTATTGAATGCAATCACATAAACTGAAATGAGAATAGTGAAACATATCATTTTAAAACAATAAATTACTGAACCAAATGAATCACATAAACTCAAATAAACACAAGATATGCCGAGTGGAAAACCCTCCTGAGGTAGAAAAACCACTCTTGAACCTCCTGTCTTTTTTAGGCTTTCATTTCAATAATTATTTTGACAATGCCTCATTGGCTGATTTCTCAGCACCGACTCAAGGAGCACCAACCCCTCTGTTTAGAGACACCAATCTCAAGGAGCACCAACCCCTTCTTTTTTTTTCAATAGAACATACAATGATACAAAGGATCTCTCTATTTCTCTTATTTCTGTCAAGTGCCTCTTCACAGACAATGCATAGAATTTTCAAGAGTCAAGAATGAATCTTCAGAATTCCATTCATTATCAAATCTTGATACAGCTAGAAGAAAAATCTAGTTACAGTGTTAATACAACCTCTCATCAAACTGCATTATAGTGATATGATCTTTCTTTCTTTTTCTCACTCTCTCATTTTCAATCTTTCATGATACAAAATACAAAACAGACAACACACTGTGTTTTCCAAATTTTCAGCATCAAAAAAATAATTACCCTTACTCGATACATGAAAGAACTGCCCTTTTCCTTTTTAGGTTTTTTTGTAATGATAAAACCCTAAACTCTCTGTTTTCAACCATTTACAGTTTACATCATAATTTACAACTTTTGGTTACAGCTGAAACTGTTTGTTTTCTGACAAAAAAGAGGTGACCATTTTCACTGTTTTTACATCTTTCACAAGTTACTGTTCAGGTAGTATAAAGGAAATTTTTGTAGAGTCTTTTCTCTAGGCAAGGAAAGTAAACATGGCATGTAAAACTAGTAGTGACAGAGTCCTATCTAGATGAGCAGCCTGCAGGGGTAGTGCTTAACAAAAAATAGAATCAAGACATGCATGTGTGCATGAATAATGACCATAGAAAAACAACTGCATAAACAGTAACTGAAAGATATTTTTAGCAATTTAAACCTCATAGAGAATTTACTCAAAGAGCAGTTACCCACGAACTAGGTGAAGCTAAGAAGATATTCAAAGAAAAATACCCATTATCATAGCTGCAAGAACTTAAGTAACTGAACCAATAATGCACAACAAACCGATATCATTATGATGTGAAATTGAAACAATAAACTGAAGCATTTTAAGAACGGTTACCAACGACTCCAAGTGTGAAACAAAGTAGATTCTTTAGGTTTCACAAATACCCACTACCCAAAAATGCCATTTCTTAAATCGGATATGATAATACTTATTTAAAATGAGATCTAGGCATACAAAATCCACTTTAATTCTGACTGAGAAAAGAATTACCAGATCTGCTCACAAACCTCTTGATTTTTCATTTTTCCATTTGCCAAATAGAAGAAAAAAATATATCTCTAACAACCTTGCTAATAGAGGTAATGGAATTGTATTACAGACATAAGAAGGAGTACCTGTGTTCAATGATGAAGTTGTTGTCACGAAAGAGATTACCAGATCTGCATGCAAACAAAACGGCCAAGACACCTTCCAAACTTGTGCCTTCACCCAGCTGCAGGAAGCAGATACACATAATGACCATTGTAATGGTCTTCTCACTTCCCCCATATGCTGTCCAAGATTAGAACACCAGAGAGTGCAAAGAAATGGCTGAGGGCAAGAATCCATGGTGGCGGCCAGCAAAGGGTTTCAAAAATTTGAGTGAAACAAACAAAATGTTGACCTAAACTTCCACAACAAGCAAAATGAATTCCTTCAAAAAGAAATTGATAATGATTTGGAGTCTGAAAGGACAGTCATCGATAAGACAAAAACTCATGATAATGATGTTTGAAATCTGTGGCCAGTTCAAGGATAATCATGCCGATAGGCATGATAACATTTGACTATTTTAGTCATTGTGAAATCATCGACAAAAAATATGCTTTGAATAATTTTAAATGACCACCTTACTTATCAAATGCCGATTTACTAAGGCATGATAGATTCCAAATGATCAAAGCTAAGTCACATCCAATGTGACATAAAATATTAATAAATACCTTTATACCTACTGTCGGCCTTGAGGCCCAAATAAATATCAACCAATAGACCCGAAACAAATACAAATAGGAGATCAAATGAATGCCTTTAGCCAAGGTCAATTGCCATCTTAGAAAGTCATGTATACCCAAAGACTTGGGTTGAGCAATAAAGGCTGATATACATGTTGAATTTAGTATGCCTTACACCCATGCCAAAAACACAATACCATATGCAAAAGAATGAACTAAGTGATTCTCTTTTTCAAAGTCCAACTGCAATATAATATCCAAAACCTTGTGAAGAGATGAATACTGAATTCATGCAGAGTTCACAAAGCCATAATCCCATGGCAATCACCATGTACGAAGAGAGAAGGAATGATCAAAGAGTATCTCAAAACCATAAACACAATAATGATCAAACCCCTATAAAATGCCAAAAGTTGAATACCGAGAGCTTCAAGAACATTAACAAACTATTCCTCATACCCATGCCATTGACTAAAAATGGAGGAATATACCTTTGACAAATATCAAGAACATGTTTCAATTTCAATATGCTTGTAACTGATCAAGCCATAATTAATCAACCTGTAGTAGAACTGAACATGCCAAACACATGTAATCAAGTGAAATGCTGAAGCACAAAAAATCAAAAAAGAAACATGTCACCTGAATAATGGAACATAGAACCTGTAACCAGAATGCCTCAACTGAGATCTGCACATGGAGTTAAATGATCAGTACCACCATATAGTAACAATTGTGAAGTAAATATGCCAATTAGGAAAGTAGATCAACTGAGTGAGTAACCATCAAAAAGCCAGAGTACCATATATTGTCATCAAGGACAAATTTGCACAAGAGAGATTCAACAAACTCCCCCTTTGTCCTTGATGGCAAAAACTGAGCCACCAAGCCAAGATGAGATACAAGAACCAAATGCTCATAATTCTCCCCCTTTCTGTCACAAGGATAAAGGGAAGTCAACATAGATAAACTAGAATCAACCGTGAAATTCCACCAAACTTCAGATGTAACCTTTGAGCAGCAAAGTATGAGCTACAGGCAGAGCTAACCAGCTCCCCCTATCATCAAGATAGGTTGTTTAAGATAATAGAGATTGAGAGACAACTCCCAATCTAGATCGAAGTATTTCAAAAATATCTTTAGCCAATGGTTTTGTAAAAATGTTAGCAACCTGTGCCTGTGTAGGAACATATTGCACAGATACCTCATTAGCCAACACCTTTTCATGGAGAAAATGAAACTTTATAGCTATATGTTTAGTTCGAGAGTGCATAACAGGATTTTTTGAGATATTGATTGCACTGGTATTATCACATAGAATAGTAATAGGTTTTGGAGTTTCAATACCCATATCTAATAATGTCTATGACATTCAAATTACTTGAGTGCAACAAGAAGTGGCTGCAATATATTCTGCTTCAGTAGTAGAGAGTGAAACAGATTCTTATTTTTTGTTGTGCCAAGCCACTAAACGATCACCAAGAAAGAAAGCAGCACCACTGGTGTTTTTCCTGTCATCTAGACAACCTGCCCAGTCAGAATCAGTATATGCCACTAAAGAGAAATCATTTCTTCTGGGATACCAGAGCCCATAATCAATTGTGCCTTGTACATATTTAAGAATACTTCTCACAACATTGATGTGAGATTCCTTAGGAGATGCCTAAAATCGAGCAACCATGCAAACAACTTGCATTATATCAGGTCTTAAGGTTGTTAGATATAATAGACTGCCTATCATTGACCTATAGTCAGTTGGGTTGACAATAGGAGAGTCATCAACCTTGCTAAGTTTACAGCCTGTTGCCATTGGTGTGCTAACTGGATGACATTCATCCATTTGAAACATTTTTAACATATCTTTTGCATATCTTGTTTGAGATAGAAAGATGCCAGATTCAAGTTGTGAAATCTGAAGACCTAAGAAGAATGACATTTCTCCCAACATAAACATTTCGAATTCAGATTCCATGATTTGTGAGAATTTTTTACTCAAGGCAATATTGTTGCAACCAAAAATGGTGTCATCAACATAAATTTCAACAACAAGAATATCATACCCTTCAATTTTAACATATAGATTACTGTCTACTCCTCCTCTAATGAAACCTTTTGACAACTTAAGTGACTGTCCAATCTGGAGTACTAAGCTCTAGGAGCTTGTTTTAGGCCATATAGAGCCATTTTCAGCCTGTAGACATGATTGGATTTGTTTTTACAGGTAAACCCTTCAGGCTGTTCTATGTAAACTTCTTCTTCTAAATACCCATTCAAAAAGGCAGTTTTTACATCCATTTGATATATAGTGAAATTTTTGAAAACAGAATATGCCAAGAAAATTCTAATTGATTCAAGCCTAGTAATTGGTGCAAAGGTTTCACCGAAGTCAATACCTTCTTGCTAAGCATATCCTTTGCAGACATATCTAGCCTTGTTGCGAGCAACATGGGCACTTTCATCATATTTGTTTCTAAAAATCCATTTACCACCTATGACATTTTTGTCATCCAGTCTTGGGACAAGCTCCCAAGTCTGTTTTTTCTCAATTTGATTGATTTCATCCTACATTGCATTAAGCTAGCATTCATCAGTTAGAGCTTCATCAAAGTTTTTGGGCTCAAACTGAGTGATTAAACAAAAAGCAATGAGCTCAACTATGTGAGATTTTTCATCATAGTTAACAGTTCTTTTCCTTGTTTGAACTCCTGTTGATTTATCTCCTATAATCAGATCTTTAGGATGGTTTTTAGCAAGACATTTTGAAGGAGTTTTAGTTTCACATTTTTCTGAGTTGATTTCAACATCTTCAGATTTTGCTTCAGCTAGTTTAGGACTTGCTGGTTTTGTTTCAAGCTTTGCAGTTTCAAAGCCTTCAGAAATTATATCAAGTTCAAATTCTTCCTCTTCATCATCCTGCATAGGTTCAGCATCTAAAAGCAGATTTTCATCAAATTTTACATTTACTGATTCAACAATTTTATTCAGCCTATTGTTAAAGCACTTAAAGGCTTTGTTGTGAGTAGAGTATCCTAAGAAAATACCTACAGTTGTCTTAGATTGAAAACTACCTAAGTTTTCATCGTCTCTCTTGATAAAACACTTACAGCCAAATATTTTGAAATATTTAATTGAGGAAAATTTACCATAGGGTGATCCCACAATAGTGGTTTACAATTTTTGGCCAAACTGGACACTGAAATTATTATTTTTAACTAAATCTTCATATTCAGGCACCTATAGCGGCTAAATCATGAGGAATTTGAAGATGATGCAAACTAGAGTCTCGTCACATTTTTTCTGTAGATTCTAAAAATATTTTTTCAAAATTTTTGGAATCAGATTGCACTTTGTTTTCCATCTCCCACGAAAACTGGTTTTTTTTAGAAAACAACATTTTAAAAAAGTGACGCTCACCGTATACAACATAACTTTTTTTTGTATGAAGGATAAAATTCTAATTTTTTTGAATTTAGATTTGTAACTATGATATCTAGCACTTTCATTTGGTCTCATAGTTTTTTATTGAATATTTTTTCCTTAATCAAGTTTCAAAGTCAAACCAATTGCAATTCAAACATAGGCGGACTGTATACAACATAACTTTTTCTGTATGTACTGAAATTCTTTTTTTTTTTTAAATGGATCAAGGACATCAATACCCAGCCCGAACATATTTTTTAAAATTTTATTTTGATAATCTGTTATTTTTCCACATGTGCAGAACATAGAGCTTGACTTTTATTGAAAAACCTATGTTTAATAAAACTAAAAAAACACATAAACAATAAAACCAAAACATATTAAAATTATATTCGTTGGATAGCTCATTTTGAGGACTTCCTAATTCTAGTTGGGTTTGTGAAGATTCCT